>JABUQX010020815.1:2500-44034 GCA_015478945.1 Trachelipus rathkii
CTGAGGCTTGGGATCCAGTGAAACTGATTTTTGAAAAAAGCGTTTCTATTTAAGAGTCCACATGTTCGGATGTCTGCCATTATATTTGTAGTGACCTTCATTAGGTCGTTAAAAAGTTTCAAAAAAAATGGATTGAATTTTGAAAATTTAGTTATTGGGACCCAACCCAAACACACCCCAACAACCCAAATGTAACTCTTGAACTTCTTACCTGAGGGCTTGGAATCTATTGAAGCTATTTTGTAAAAGAGCGTTTGATAAATAAGAGAGCCCACATATCAGATATGGGCCATTCCATTTTTATTGACATTCAATAGGTGGGTCAAAATGTTAAAAAATAATAGATTCATTTAGATATTTTAGTTAAAGGAGCGATTTTGAAACTCTGTAACTTTGTAACCTGAGGGCTTATGAATCCAGTTGAAACTGATTTTTGAAAAGCGTTTTCTATTTAAAAGAGTCCACATGTTCGGATGTAGGCCATTCCATTTTTATTGACCTTCATTAGGTCGTTAAAAAGTTTTAAAAAAGATTTTTGAAAAGCGTTTTCTATTTACAAGAGTCCACATGTTCGGGAATGTGGGCCATTCCATTTTTTTATTGACCTTCATTAGGTCGTAAAAAGTTTAAAAAAAAAATGATTAGATTTTGAGAAAATTAAAGTTATTGGATTGCAAAATTGTAATACTCTTGTAACTTCTTAACACTGAGGGACTTGGGGAACCAATTTTGAAACAGATTTTTTAAGAAGAGCATTTGATATATATAGAGAGCTCACATAATTCGATATGGGCCATTCATTTATTATTGGATCCTTTCAAATGTTCCGTCAAAAATGTTAAAAAATTTAATATGATTTCAATTTTAAACAATTTAAGGTTATAGGAGCCGATTTTTTAAATTAAAAAACTCTTGGTAACTTTGTAACCTGAGTGCTTGGGAACCTAATTGAAGTATTTTTTAAAAAAGCGTTTCTTAATTTAAAAGAGGTCCATGCATGTTCGCATGTGGGCCATTTTATTATTTTTATTGACATTTTATGTAGGACGTTAAAAAAAAAAAAAAAAGTTTCAAAAAAATGGAATTGATTTGAAATTTAGTTAATTCGGAGCAAAATTGTAAACTCTTGTAAAATTCACTTATTAACTTGCTTTCTTACTCTGAGGGCTTGGAATCTTTTGAAGTTATTTTTGTAAGAAGCGTTTGATAAATAAGCAGAGCCCACATGTCGGTACATGGCATCTCCATTTTTTATTGACATTCATAGTGGTCAAATATGTTAAAAAAATAAATAGGATTCAATTTAGACATTTTAGTTATAGGAGTGATTTTGAAACTCTTGTACTTTGTAACCTTAGGGCTTATGAATCCAGTTGAAACTGATTTTTGAAACGCGTTTCCTTTTTAAAAGAGTCCACATGTTCGGTTGTAGGCCGGCTATTCCATTTTTTTGACCTTGCATAGGTCGTTAAAAAGTTTTACAAAAAATGGATTGATTTTGAAATTTAGTATTTATTGGAGCAAATTGGAACTTTGTAACTTCTTTAACCTGAGGGCTTGGGAATCTAATTTTGAAGTATCTTTTTAAAAGTGCATTTTGATTAAAAATAAACATCTACACGAGGTCCATTTCCATTTTTATTGCCTTCTTTTTCTACAATTTCACATACTGATTCATTTACATTTTTAATTATTAGTAGCGATTTTTGAAACTCTTGTAACTTTGTAAGCTGGAGGGCTTAATGAATCCAGGTGAACTGAATTTTTGAAAGCGTTTTCTATTAAAAAGAGTCAACATGATCGGATGTGGGTCATTTCATTTTTTATTGACATTCAGATAGTGGTCAAAATGTAAAAAACCAATAATAGATTCAATTTAGACAATTTAGTTATAAGAGCGATTTTGAAACTCTTGTAACTTTGTAACCGGAGGCTTAGGAATCCGCAGTTGAAGCTGAATTTTTGAAATGCGTTTTCTATTCACAAGACTCCACATGTTCGGATGTGGGCCATTCCATTTTATTGACCTTCATTAGGTAGCTTAAAAAGTTTTAAAAAAAATGAATGAATTTTGAGAATTTAGTTATTGGAGGCAAAATTGTAACTCTTGTAACTCTGTAACCTGAGGGCATTGGGAAATCTAATTGAAATTTTTTTAAAAAGAGGTGATGCTCTCGAATCGATAAACGGATGTTCTTCGATATGGGACCATTCCATTTTTATATTTTGACCTTACAAAGTTCGTCAAAAATGTTTAAAAATAATAGATTCAATTTTAACAATTTAGTTATAGGAGCGATTTTGGAAACTCTTGTAAACTTGTAATGAAGGCTTGGGAATCCAGTTGAAACTGATTTTTGAAAGGCGTTTTCTATCTATTTAAAAGTCCACATGTTCGGAATGTGGGCCATTTCATTTTTTATGAGACATTCAATAGGTTAGTCAAAATGTTAAAATAAAATAATAGATTCCATTTAGACATTTAGTTATATGAAGCGATTTGAAACTCTTGTAATTGGTAACCTGAGGGCTTAGGAATCCAGTTGAAACTGATTTTTAAAAAGCGTTTTCTTATTTAAAAGAGTCCACTATGTTCAGATGTGGGCCATTCCATTTTTATTGACCTACATTCGTAAAAGTTTTAAAAAAAATGGAATTGAATTTTGAAAATTTAGTTATTAGAGCAAAATTGGAACTTTGTAACTTCTTAACCTGAGGGCTTGATCAGCTTAATTGAAGTTTTTTTAATTCATGCTGACTTAAAATATAAGAGAGTCTACATGTTCGGATATAGGCCATTCCATTTTTATTGAAACCTTTAATAGGTGGTCAAAATGTTATAAAAAATAAATATTCAATTTTAATAATTTAGTTATAGGAGCGATTTTGAAACTCTTGTAACTTTGTAACCTGAGGGCTTGGGAATCAAGTTGAAACTGATTTTTGAAAAGCGTTTTTTATTTAAAAGAGTCCACATGTTCGGATGTGGGCCATTCTATTTTTATTGACCTTCATTAGGTCGTTAAAAGGTTTTTTAAAAAATGGATTGAATTTTGAAAAAAATTTAGTGTATTGGAGTCAACGTTGTTACTCTTGTAACTTCTTAACTGAGGGGGAATCTAATTGAAGTGTTTTTTAAAAGAGCGTTTGATAAATAAGAGAGCCTACATGTTCTGATATGGGCCATTCCCTTTTTGGACCTTCAATAGGTGGTCAAAATTTTAAAAATAATAGATTCAATTTAGACAATTTAGTTATAGGAGCGATTTTGAAACTCTTGTACTCTTGACCTTCAATAGGTGGTCAAAATGTTAAAAAAAATAGATTCAATTTAGACAATTTAGTTATAGGAGCGATTTTGAAACTCTTGTAGGTCGTTAAAAAGTTTTAAAAAAATGGATTGAATTTTGAAAATTTAGTTATTGGAGCGAAATTGTAACTCTTGTAACTTCTTAACATGAGGGCTCTGGAATCTATTTGAAGTATTTTTTAAAAGAGCATTTGATAAATAAGAGAGCCCACATGTTCGGATATGGGCCATTCCATTTTTATTGACCTTCAATAGGTGGTCAAAATGTTAAAAAATAATAGATTCAATTTAGACATTTTAGTTATAGGAGCGATTTTGAAATTCTTGTAACTTTGTAACCTGAGGGCTTGGGAATCCAGTTGAAACTGATTTTTGAAAAGCGTTTCCTATTTAAAAGAGTCCACATGTTCGGATGTGGGCCATTCTATTTTTATTGACCTTCATTAGGACGTTAAAAAGTTTCAAAAAAATGGATTGAATTTTGAAAATTTAGTTATTGGAGCAAAATTGTAACTCTTGTAACTTCTTAACGTCTGAAGGGCTAGGAATCTAATTTAAGTCATCTTTCCTAAAAATTTCTCTCCAATAATATGTATCTCTTGCAACTTTGTATCCTGAGGGCTTGGGAATCTAATTGTAGTATTTTTAAAAAAGAGTTTCCTAAATAAGAGAGCCTACATGTTCGAATATGGGCCATTCCATTTTTTGACCTTCAATAGGTCGTCAAAATGTTAACAAATAATAGATTCAATTTAGACAATTTAGTTATTTGAGCGATTTTGAAACTCTTTTAACTTTGTAACCTGAGGGCTTGGATATCCAGTTGAAACTGATTTTTGAAAAGCGTGTCCTATATAAAAGAGTCCACATGTTCGGATGTGGGCCATTCCATTTTTATTGACCTTCATTAGGTCGTTAAAAAAGTTAAAAAATAATGGATTAAATTTGGAAAATTTTGTTATTGATGCAAAATTGTAACTCTTGCAACTTTGTATCCTGAGGGCTTGGGAATCTAATTGTAGTATTTTTAAAAAAGAGTTTCCTAAATAAGAGAGCCTACATGTTCGAATATGGGCCATTCCATTTTTATTGACCTTCAATAGGTCGTCAAAATGTTAACAAATAATAGATTCAATTTAGACAATTTAGTTATTTGAGCGATTTTGAAACTCTTTTAACTTGGTAACCTGAGGGCTTTGGAATCCAGTTGAAACTGATTTTTGAAAAGCGTGTCCTATATAAAAGAGTCCACATGTTCGGATGTGGGCCATTCCATTTTTATTGACCTTCATTAGGTCGTTAAAAAGTTTAAAAAAATGGATTGAATTTTTAAAATTTAGTTATTGGAGCAAAATTGTAACTCTTGTAACTTTGTAACCTGAGGGCTTTTGAATCTTATTGAAGTGATTTTTTAAAAAGCTTTTCCTAAATAAGAAATCTTATATAGTCGGATGTGGGCCATTCCATTTTGATTGACCTTCATTAGGTCGTCAAAATGTTAAAAAAATAACAGATTGATTTTAAACAGTTTAGTTATAGGAACGATTTTGAAACTCTTGTAACTTTTAAACCTTAGGGCTTGGGAATCCAATTGAAACTGATTTTTGAAAAGCGTGTTTTATATAAAAGACTCCACACGTTCAGATGTGGGCCATTCCATTTTTATTGACTTCATTAATTCGTTAAAAAATAATGGATTGAATTTGGAAAATATTGTTATTGATGCAAAATTGTAACTCCTGTAACTTTGTAAGCTAAGGGCTTGGGAATCTAATTGAAGTATTTTTTAAAAAAACGTTTCCTAGATAAGAGAACTTACATGTTCGGATATAGGCCATTGAATTTTTATTGACCTTCAATAGGTCGTCAAAATGTTAAAATATAATATATTGAATTTAGACAATTTAGCCATAGGAGCGATTTTGAAACTTATAACTTTGCAACCTGAGGGCTTGGGAATCTAGTTAAAACTGATTTCTGAAAAGCGTGTCCTATATAAAAAGAGTCCACATGTTCGGATGCGGGCCATTCCATTTTTATTGACCTTCATTAGGTAAATAAAAAATAATGGATTGAATTTGGAAAATTGTAACTCTTGTAAGTTTGTAACCTGAGGGCTTGGGAATCTTATTGAAGTGATTTTTTAAAAAACCTTTCCTAAGTAAGAGAGCTTATATGTTCGGGTTAGGGCCATTCCATTTTTATTGACCTTAATTAGGTCGTCAAAATGTTAATAAAATAATATATTGAGTTCAGACAATTTAGGTATAGGAGCGATTTTGAAACTTTTGTAACTTTTAAACCTGAGGGCTTGGGAATCCAGTTGAAACTGATTTTTTAAAAAGAGTGTTCTGTAAAAAAAAGTCCACATGTTCGGATGTAGGCCATTCCATTTTTATTGACCTTCATTAGGTCGTTAAAAAGTTTTAAAAAAATTGATTGAATTTTGAAAATTTAGTTATTGGAGCAAAATTGTAACTCTTGTAACTTTATAACCTGAGAGCTTGGGAATCTAATTGCGGCATTTTTAAAAAAGCTTTATTTATAATGTTGTTTATTTATTTATTTATTTATTTACTTATTTATTTATTTATTTATTTATTTATTTATTTATTTATTTATTTATTTATTTATTTATTTATATTATATTATTTATATTATTATTATTATTATTATTATTATTATTATTATTATTATTATTATTATTATTATTATTATTATTATTATTATTATTATTATTATTATTATTATTATTATTATCATAATTATTCTTCTTCTTCTTCTTCTTCTTCTTCTTCTTCTTCTTCTTCTTCTTCTTCTTCTTCTTCTTCTTCTTCTTCTTCTTCCTGATTCCTAATTATTATTAATATTATTTAGTATCTAATTAGCTATCCTTATTATTATTATTATTATTATTATTATTATTATTATTATTATTATTATTATTATTATTATTATTATTATTATTATTATTATTATTATTTAATTTTTTTTTTTTTTATTTTATTTATTTATTTATTTATTTTTTATTTATTTTTTTTTATTTTAATAATTTATTTATTTATTTATATTTATTTATTATTTATTTTATTATATATTTAATAATCTTTTTCAGTTTTTATTGTATTTATTTTTTTATATTACATTTATTTATTTTATTTTATATTTATATTATTTAATTATTTTTATTTTTTATTTAATAATAAATTTTTATTTATTTAATAAATTTATTATTATATTTATTATTATTTTATTATTATTATTGATATTTTTAATAATAAATTTATTATTTATTTATTAATTTATTATTTATTTATTAAATAATTTATTTGATTATTCATTTATTTATTTATTTACTTATTTATTTATTAATTTATTTATTTATTTATTTATTTATTTATTTGTTCTAATTATCTTTCTCTTTAAAAATATAAATAACATTGTTATTTTATTCTTGTGGCTGATTTTTTTTTTTTTTCGCGAATTGTGTTTTTGAATATCGATCTTAAATATTTGCACATCAACTGAAGGGCATATGCCGTCCCTCCAAGCAGACAAAAAACTGCCTTCATGCTAATTTCTGGCTTAACCTACGATGCTCAAGGCAAGTGATAACCCACTGCACGAGAGCCCGTGATACTCTCCGATTTGCAATTCTGATGAGTGACTTGTGGTAGAGAGCTATGGTAAATTTTGTGTGTGTGAGTGATGTGTCAAATTTTAGATCGGATTTATTCAAAACTTTTTTGCTCTCCACATATAGGAGAATTGCTATAGGGATAGCGATGTCCTGTAGATGTTGTCTAGAAACAGTTGGTCTCCCAAAGCAGGGCTGTCAATGCTTGGGTTTTTTTAATCCAGATATTGTGTTTATGGACCTCACAGCTCTGGATGCCTGGGTTTTGAAATTTCATAATATGTTCAATCATCTGGTTTTCGAATGTGTGCCTCATGAAAGAATGTGCAGTATGATATTATTTCCTTCATAATATTCTTTTGTTACATAATGCTCCTTTAAAATATATATATATATTATTATTCATATATATATATATATATATAATTATTTAATATATATATATATTAATATATATATAAATTAATTATTATATATATATATTTATATATTAAATATATAATTTATATAATTATATTATATAATTAGTATTATTATATAATTATATATTATTATAATTATATATATTATATATTTAAAATTATTATTGATTATTATTATTATTATTTTTATGATATTATTTACAATATCTTATCTGATACACGAAGCTACGAGAGGCCTTGTGTAATATAGCCATTGAAACTCTTCAAAATGTCATTGCTTATCAGGTAACTTATTATTATTATTATAGCAGCTGTAGTGTGATTCTCTAATTATAAAATGTTATTTGTCCCCTTCTCCTTATAATTTCTTATTATTTTTATCTATTATTATTATATTATTATTATTATATTATTTATTATTATTAATTATTTATTATTATTATTATATTATTATATTATTATGTAATTAATTATTATTATTATTTTATTATTAATTATATTATTATTGATATCATTATTTTTTGTGTGAGTTGGTTGCTTTATTCATTATCATTTAGTATGTTATAATTATATATTATATATATCTTATATATATAATTTAATATAAAATTATTCTATTATATATATTAATATATATATTATATATATATATATATATACATTATTCTATTATATATATAATATATATATTATATTATATATTAATTTAATATTTAGGATTTCAAAAAAAAAAATTTACTTGTTTAGACAGCAGACCTCACAATATTTTTGAGAACTTATATTGAGGTGAAAATTTTCCTATGTTCAACAAATTTTCTTTGTTTCAGAAAAGCTAAGTTGAAGTTAAGTTTTTTTTTTTAAGGAAATTCTTTAGTGGCAAGCTCTGGAATTATGCCAGATAGCTGTCACGTAACAATTATTTTCTTAAAATCTACTTAACATTAGGCTTTTCTTGAACTATTATAAAGTTTTTTGAGAAACTTAGAAAATTTTTGGTCTCAAATGTGTGGGGTTGCTGTCTACAGTATTACCATATATATATATATATTATTAATTATTATTATATATATATATATATATAATATACTATTTATATAATTAATATTATATATAATATATATATATATATTAATTATATTATATATAATATTATAATATATATAAATAATAATATTAAATAATATTTATAATATAAATAATATAATATAATAATAATAAATTATAATAATATATAATATTATATTAATAATAAAACAGCAAATTATTCAGATTTATAGATCCAACGCAATATAAAATATAGACTACATTATAATATTTAAAAAGATCTTTTCTAGGGAGTAATTTGGAGGAATGCTTGACTACATTTGAAAAACGATATGCTCAATTTAATCATGAAAGTATTGGAGATATAAGTTTAAAAAACAGATTGTTTAAACTTTTTGGTAAAACTTTCCAGTCAATAAGAGAGAGATTTACTTTTGATGAAGACTCTATTATATCTAAACTAAACGTATTAGATCCTAAAATTTCTTGTGATATCCACATGTATTCTCCCACATCTATTAGTCACTAGCTGCTCATTTTTTCTATCCACTTGTAACCAGAGCACGCATTGATGATTCCGATGATCAGTTGGAGAAGTTATAGTGTTTTTAAAACCAGCAGTCATATTCTATCATTTCTACAGAAATATCCCAAATACTTGTGTATCTTTAAGAAGAACTATTTAATTAAGGATGGATTACAAAATTCAAAATATGATTTATTATCTAATTTTATGACAACATTAACAGTCCTGCCACATTCATCAGCTTGTGTAGAAAGAATTTTTTCCTTTATGAATTGCATTAAGGCAAAAAATACTAATTCATTAAAAGTAAATACTGTAGGAGACAGGATACTTGCAAGGCAGTGCATTGCAAGAAATGACATGAAATGTGATACTTGGGAGCTAGAAAAGAAATTAATAAATTTTAAATAGAACTCAAAGAGGATCGGTAGCAAGTAAGATATTTAGCAGATCAGCAAATTCAGTTAGCAATAACAATTATATGAGTGAAAAAAAAAAATAATAATAAAAACTATTAAATTAATAAAAATAAAATTTTATATATATATATATATATATATATATATATATATATATATATATATATATATATATATATATATATATATATATATATAATATTATTATATATTATATAAATATTATTATATTATAATTATATATTATATAATTATATATATTTATGTATATATTTGGGTTTTTTTTCATATGCAATCTGATGTGGGGAATGAGATTACTTGATCTGGGGGAATAAGCTAAAAGTCCTCATTGGCAGCCCCGCTCCAAAAGTGGGGTAAACGCGTACCTCAGGGGGTACGTGAAGTGATATACTGGGTGGTACGCTCCAATAATTAATGAATTGCTATGCTTACTGGGATATTGGTATGAATCAGTGTATCAACCGTTGAGTGTGAGGTTCTTGTCAATGTTTTTCGCTTACTTCCTTACTATGTATTATTTTCGCATTCCTCCATAATATCCTGTAAAATAAAATAATATTTAAATGTCATATGTTTATTATTATTATATTATAATTGGTTAATATCTTCACTTACTGGGACATTGGGTTTTTTCCACTTATTGCATTCGAAAGTATTTGGTGTTATATAAGAAGGCCTATAGGGGGGTACACTTTATATTATTATTATTCGCTTAGGGGTAATGCTATCAACAAAAGGGTTTTGGAGCCGCTGGTCTAGAAGAGGGGTGTGGATATATATGTTGTATTATGATGATGTGGATAAAAGTGGTGTTCTCTAAGATGTTATACTTGGAGGATGAGTGTGGATATGAATCGTCAGAACAGAAAAGGAGAACCATTAAGGCAACTGGATACGTCAATAACATACCATAAATCTAAAATAGTAGATGTTATATAATTATATTATTTATATTTATATATTGTTTATTATATTTATTATTAATATTATATATATTTGTATATATTATATTTTTATATTATAAATATATATTATTTATAATATATTATATATACTATACATGAAGTATAACTTATTGGGATTTTAATATTATTATTCTGGGTATTAGATATTAGCAGTTATTATCTTAAGTATTATTATATTAGGTGATATTAGGTATTATAGATATTAGGTATTAGGTATTATTATCTTAAGTATTATGATATTAGGTAATATTAGGTAATATGGATATTAAGTATGGATATTAGGTATTAAGTATTATCATCTTAAGTATTATTATATTAGGTAATATTAATTGCTGTTCCTAGTTAATTACAGTTAGCTTTTTTAGTATAAATGCTTATAGTAGCAGGTTTGCTTTTGTTGTTAGTTTTAAGAACTTAAAATTTATTCGACATTATATATAGCTATAAGCTTCATTAGGGAGGCCAGAAGACTATATCATTATATTAGGCCATTTAAATTGAGAATATTAGCATAACTAAAAGTTCTTATTAAACTACTAGCTAAATTAGGGATTTATGCATTAACATAGGCATTAGAATTGCTACTAGTTTAAAAATGAAATTTTTTTCAACTTTAAGCTTTTCTTTCGTTTATAACTTTTAAATGATATGCCTAACTCGACTATGCTCTTATGCTACACACCAAGGAGCGCTAAGTATGAGCCTTGTAGAGTTTTTAATAAAAATAAGAAGAATTTAACTCAACCAACATGCTTAGGAAAGCCCAATCTAGGAATATATATACATGAAAGAAATTTATAGTAAATGATATAATGCTGAATTATTATTCAGATTTAGATTCTTATGATTTATAAGTAACATAACATGTAGAAAGATATTCCCTCCCTGCTCTGACGCACAGACTCTTATTGGGTGCGTAATACCAAGAAATCGTTGTATTCTCATTAGAAGTTTTTCTAAGAATTAGACCACTTGCATTCCCTCAAACCTTGTGGACCTCTATTGTTAGATGGTTACCAATAGTATTACATCGAAGATGATTTTCTGTGTGGTCATATAATTTTGCACACACGTGATTTATTAGATATAGTCTCGAGTGATTTCTACATCACATATACTACAACATTAATAATCGATTTTGAGCTCGACTGCGCTTATTATTGACACCAGAAAAATTGTGCGTATTTATAACGAGAATATCCTATCACATACAGAACTCAAGCTATACTATACACTTGCTCACAATCCAACTGCCGGATGGCTCATGAATATTACTTGTGGTTAGTATGTGAGATGCTAATTTTTTTCACTTATTGGATCTTTGATATTTCCATCTTTATACAACTGAATTCTAATCTAAGTTTGCTTACGATATTATTGCTAACAGCCAGATGTAGTTAATATTATAGAGTATTTCTTAAAAGAAGATCGTCAAAACACCTCCTATTCCTAGGGTCGTTTAGCAGTAATTTTGCCTGTTGTGCATGGATCCTATGATACACGTAAATACAATTGAAAAAGGAAGAGAATTCATTTGCGAACAGTTGCGTGGTTAGTTGAATGCTCTGGGCAAATAACAGAATCAATTTTAGAGCCAAGGAGAGCGCATCGATATTTACCTTCTATCTAGTCAAGTCTCATCTTAACGTGAATAAAGGTGTGAAACATCGAGATGACTTTTAGGATGTCAGCTTGACCAGCTCTCGGATATATCGCATTAAAGCAAATATATAAGACAGGAAAGAATTGAGTACCGGTTTTTTCCTTTCGAGTGTGAAATCAGACACACAATGAACCAAAATCTATGTTCAAAAAAATAGTGATATCGTTTGGGTAATAGAAACGGGAAGCGTTACAAACTCGTGGAAACTTTAGTCAGCTTAGTGCTCCGTATCGTGTCTTGATTCTTGGAAGTGCCAAGTACTCTTCGGAAGAAGATATATTTCCCAATTACTCCTATATCATGTATTCGTATTTACTTAGAGAATGTTCCATTTGGTCAGTACTCAAGAGCCAAATGGCTTGTGGAACGTTCATGCAATATTAAGAAAGAATAAATATTTGGGGTCTTTTTGCCGATTTCCTGGATGGAAGATGTTCACGGAAATAAAAAAAAATTGTTCATTTCTAACTTGAAACTGTGTTGTGTTGGCGATGACAATAAGTCTCTGTTGCTATAAAATAAAATGTTGTATTCTACGAATGAAGACGATTGACTAATTGACGTGAAAGTGCCAAAGAGTGGTAATTCCCCATGCTATCGTTTAATTTGAATCACCTCCCTGTATTTATCCACACTTAAAGTAATAACTCAAGATGACTTTCTATTTGTATCAGTGGCAGCAATTGGGTTTTAATTTTCAGGATTGTTACTGTAGTAGAGTTTACACCTTTTGTCTTCAGACAGTTGTTTAAAAATTTTACAATGGGCTTAACCCTCTGACCCAGTGTCTGTCCAAAGCGTGGGGTGGCGCTACGTTAATTTGTTTTCCAAGTGGGTACTTTATTATCTTTGCGACTTTGTCTTGCGTGGACTTCTCTTGTGCGACTATTGTTTGTGCGACTGCGACTTTGCGACTCTATTTTTGTCAACCTCAATGTGACTTGCGACTTTGCGACTACGACTTTTCGACGGTGCGTCTCGGCTAAATTACAAAGTAAACTTTATCGCGATACCAAAAACATATAATTTAAACACAGCGTAAACTAATATCTACACGTCCTCTTCCTTCTCCATGCCCTCCTAGCTCATCTTCTCCTCAGGAGGTCCATGTTTCCTTTGAGGAACACAAGTTCTACAAAGTTGATTTCATCCAAAGAGGACCTCTTGGCCCTGAGTATGTATCCGGCTGTGCTGAAAAGCTTCGCCACAGTTGCAGAGCTGGGAAGGGGGTGGGGGTATTGTACTTTATGAACAATTCTGCAAAGGCCTCCTTGAGCTGGAAGGGGAAAAAGGACAAGACCAGCTCGCCTTTAGAGGGCACCCACTCATCCATTGACTTACTTAGGACGTCCCTCAGATCCTGCTAATGGTTGGCCGGTTCTCTAGCAAACAACTTGTTGAAGAGGCGGGCGTCTGGGTCCTGGGGTTCTTGCACTTCTGGCTGGCCAGGCTGACGCTGCAGCTGCTCCTCCATCTAGGCCTTGATGACGGCCCTTAGCTCCTTGGTGATCCTGTCTCTGATCTCCTCCACCTTGTCAGGAGCAATGCTCTCCAGGGCCTTGAGGGTGAAAGAAGGGTGGAGGGCTTTGGCAATAAGGAGGTCTCTATTCTGAAAGAGGTGGGCAAACCTCTTTTCATAGCCACAGAGGAGGGCCTGCCCTGAGGGGCCCTTGGGGCTTACGCATACATAACCAGGGTGATGCTTTTCTTTCTTTTCTTTCCTGGGTCTGCTCCTTCCATGACCGGTCTTTCATCAACGCAAAGGTTAGAGAGGAGGGGTTGCCCACTGTAGGCCTTTTCTCCTCCTCCCCTGAAGCATGTCCACAAACTGCGCATCAGGCTGCTATCACCTAGGTTTGTATAGTATATTATTTATATATATAGATATATATTTAAAATATATATATATATATATATATATATATATATATATATATATATATAGTATATATATATATAATACTATATTATATATATATATCAAGGTTGGGCATAAGCGCAAATGAAAGGGGAGCGCAAAAGCGGAAATTTGCGCTCTATCTAAAAAATGGTAGCTTTTTGCGTTTGCGCGAAATCTATCTTGAAACTTTGCGTTTTAGGAATTTGCGCCAACAACTTTTTTAAAGTACGCAAAAGCTGCCAAATTTTGCGCTCAGTTTCTAAACTAATTTGGTTGGCCGCTCCCCTACCCTAATAATTTCATTTATTCAAGTATATATTATATTATATATATATTATATATAATATAGTATAAGTATATATATATATATATATTATTATATAATAGTATATATATTATATATAATGTTATTTTATTATAGATATTATTATATATATCATATATTATATATACATTATTATAATTAATATATAGTATATATATTAATATATAATGATAATTAGACGAAAATACGGGATTATGCATTAATTAATTGAATGACATTAATTAATAATATCAATACAGTTGATAATTGAATATTCTATACAATATGTAATAATATATTTAGTAAAAATAATAATATGTTTATGATGAATGTGGTGTAAATATAATTTGGTATTATTATTATTTATCTATTATATTATATTATATGGTGGATTATTTATTATTATTCTTATTATTATTATATTATATTATAATAATCAATGATTAATAAATTAATTATATTATTATGATATATTATTAATTATTTATTATTATTTATTATTAATTATATTGAATTATATTCAATACTTTAGTTACTTATGTTTATTATTAATTATTATTATTTATTTATTATTATTTATTCATTATTATTATTATTATTATTACTTCTTCCGCTTTATTTATTATTATCATTATTATTATTATTATTATTATTATTATATTTATTATTATTTATTATTAATTATTATTATATTATATTTAATTATTATTATATATATCATTATTGATTATCTATTATTTTGCCAATTTACTAAAAGTTGTATGTTACTTGTGATTGCGATTAAGCTTTTTTATGCTTTTTGTGCTTATATTGGTATAAACATCATGAGATGCTCTAAAGGAAATAGAGTCGCAAAAACGCTGTGCAAAGGTTCGTCGGGAAGTGTACTTACCTTTCGAAATTATTGAGTGCTATGTTACTGTACTTCCCCATGAAAAAAAGCAGCCAAGATGACTTGGAGCAACTCTATGACCATGTATATCAGGTATTTGAGTCTGTCAAAGCAAAGAAGGAAGTATACTTGAGGCTGCAATAGGTGAGGCACAAAGGGCAAGAACTGAATGCCCATAAGTGTAAAAAAACCTTCAGCTTTGACATTAAATCAACCACACAACTTAGCTTTTGAAGATCGCACTACGGTCGTCAGTAACCTCACACCGAAACTTCTTTAATTTGAATTTATTTCTTTTAATTTAAAATTCAACCATAATATTACAAATATTTTATTTACATGAATAAGTGATTTAGGTTCTTGTAACTCTTTTTTTAGAAACACTCCTTTCTTTTGCACAAGAGCTGTGTACTGCAAATTGAAGGAGGGTCAAAGCTGGGCCGGAGCTGCTCAAACATACAGTGGAAACTAGCAAAAAAAAAGCGTCAGATTAAGTCATTCTCTTCCAGTCTATGTCGAAAATATTTAAATAAATAGAAGAGAGCTCTTGGGTTGCTTTATAAGTAAGTGTTTTATTTAAGTACAGGTTAACTATTAAGGGGTGACAAGCTAACAGGTTAAAAAAACTAGCAAGTATATAGCAGTTATAAAACGTTTCGCAATTTGAAATACACACCCAATTCACTTTTGTCATTAATCATCGATTCTCATGCAAATATCTTTGCTCTCTAGATATCTGCTACATGACATATTGTGGAGTCTTCACATTGTCGAGTCTGAGTTCTTTGTCGAATTCCCCTGTCTAGCTGAGGCTCTGATTTGAGGAAAACTAGACATCAGAAAGAAAAGTGAATGGAAGATCTTGATGTCATAGCTGCATAAATAGGGAAGGCTGATTTAAAACTCAAGACATTATTTAAGGTCCAGTCTGTGGGCCAGACGTTAGAGCAGCTGGCACTGGAACGACAAACCAGGAGTTTTTCTGGGGATATGGTTCTACTGCAATTCATATTTGAATGGGCTTTGAAAAGAGAGAGAAGGCTGTCCTTGCTGTAGAGAGAGTTCTCGTTTTCTCAGACCAAGCGACAGTTCTTCTAGCAAACAATTTTACGGATATTCATCAACAATTTGGCCTTGAGCATAAGGTCAGTAAAAATCAATCATGAAATACGTAACGTAATGCTCTAAAAAATTCGATGCTCAAATTAATAAGGAACAATTTATCTTTCAGGGTCGTCTGCATCTACACAGATATATGCTCCAGAACTTAATAAGGAAAAAAGATTTAAATCTTCAGAGTTTCGTCTGCATTACAAAACAGACAGATGAACGGTGTAATTCTCTTCGGGTCCTTTCTGGTGGATGCTTTATGCAATATGGTGACGAAGAGGAAGCAGAACAGGCCAACCGATTGCAGAGATAGTCGGTTACGCGTGAAGAGATGGAGAAAATTAAATGGACAACAACCAAGGTTCTTGCAGACAAATCTCCTCAGCTAGAAAACTCTGCGTTCGGAAGAACATGATGCCACTTAGCCACAAGCATCCGCCGTTGATTTCCTAACAACCTATTAAACTTATCTTGCCTACGTAAGGATGTTCAGAATGGTTCTCGCTGGGTCCTGGTGCCAGGGATTCCATTTAATAGACAACACTTACCAAAGCACAGGAATTGGGGAATGCCCAAACCAGGAAAACTACAACTGCTGCGAGATTTAAGAAGGAGTTGGGAGCAAAGCTAAAACCAACAAGTGTTTACTCCCTCGCTGGAACTGCCTGTACGTTTCAGTATAAAAGAACTGTTTAAGAACGTTGATGGAATCCGCATGAAACAAATTCAACACACATTTGTATGGGCAAAACAGCCTCTTCCAAGTAATCTTAATAAAATGATAGAGATAACTCACGCGGAGCATCGAAATAAATGACGCCTTATAGCTATAGGCTTGATATGTACAGGAAGAAGAAGGAATGCGGTCACGTCGGGAGTCCTAATTGCTAATCTCTTCCCTCTCAAGGACAACGATCGGGAACAGATGCAACGAGGGTTGAAATTTAACCTAATGTGCCAAACTTCGTCAACTACTTGCTAAAGCCCTAGGAAAAAACACAAAGGGAAAGAATATAGGCTTTACCGAGGTTCAGAAGTTATCTTTGGAGTATATTTTGAATTTGCCTTGACTGGTTTACAGCCCTGCATTCCCACTTCAAACTCGGAGTGGTACGTAGGTTAGAATGAGGGGAAGTACCAAGCTGTGCCAAGACGAGGATACTGGAGGATTCAAAAGGTAAATTGCATTATCGAATCCTACTCAAGAACGGCATGAGCTATGGACCGAGTCTGACAGTGACCATTTATGGTGAGTTATTTTTATAATTTTTGGATACACTTTAAGCATCTCTTTGTACTTAAATATATATATATAATATATATATATTATATAGTATAATAACTATATAGTATGATATATATATATATGATATATATATATATACTATATATAATATATATATATAATATTTATATTTATATATTATATATATCAATATATATATATATAATATATATAATTCTGAAATTATTTTATCTATTAATGATGTATGATGTTGTGATTCAGGGCTCTGAAACCGATTTTAAAGAGCTATGTATGTGGTATGATGCGTATTTAAGAATAAAAATGGGAAAGTGGGATGAGTGCAAAATTGTTTACTTATATTAATGGTGAGTGAGGCAGGAACATGTTATTTGTCTCCACGGCTATTTAATTTGCAATGGATGTGGTAATGAAAGAAAATTTATGGTATAGGCTGGAAAGGAGGTATTTGATCGTGAAAGAGATCAATGGAGCGTGGAGGGTGTCCTGCTATAAGATGCAGGAATGATTAGGGTTATGCAGGTGAATGGAGAAGGGTTGAGGGAAGAATATTTTTTCTCTTTTTGGTCCAGCAATAGCAACAATATCCTACTACCTATCCTGTTTCTTATATTATTATAGATATTGTTGAGGGCACCATATGGTGTTTTAGCGTTTATATGTTTTGCTTATTTTATTGCCCATCTTGAAGTAAATCGTTAACTTAATCATAAGTCACTGACCTTTATAATAAATACTATATTAGTTATAGTTAATTATTTGTCAATATAATATTATAATTCTTATACTGATTTTGTTAGGTATCTTGTAGAAATAGTTATATATATATACTAGTAGTTGATTATTTTTATATATATATATTGTAGTATGTATAACTTGACGTATTAGCAAATTATTTCTTCGGTCACCCTTTTGACAATTATATATGTGATGTGTGTTATTAGTAGGTGATACCTGCCATACTATCTATAATCATGGTTCATGTTGATACTTGGTATAATGACCAGGCTGTTCTGAATGATTCAGTAGTAAGGAGAGTTTACTAGTATATTACTCTATTATTATTTAACATTCTGGTGTTTAATTATAACAATTTGTGTGCACTCGTCTATAGTTCTAGAAAGAGAATAATTTAATTATAGAGATCCTCTCTGAGTGTGGTGTACTATATATGTGTAGGCACTTGCAACGCCATGTTAAATTTCTTCAATTTACTTCTTTTCTATATTTATAATAATATAATAATACATGAGCCTACGCTATTACTTGCGAGCTAATATAAATAATACAAATTATACCTGTCGTCAGATTCAAATATGCTTACTTATAAATTATAATATTTATACTCACCAACCTCTAATATTGTTATAATCCTCTCCTATCGCAACATAGAAAGAATATATATTTAGTACCCACTTTTGGCGAATATAATCCCTCATTTACTCACTCATAGCCGTGAGCTTATCACTCAAACAAATCTTTATATGCATATAGTTGAAATAGATGAATATCGAGACGAGTGACTCTTATTATATGGTAGAGGACGAAAGACGTACGAGAGCTCTAGATGTGTTTCATGGTTATTAAGGGAGTGTATTACACATATTAAGAGTGAGAAAAATAACTCTTATATTACTTACCTGTGCCTCCGGTAAACTTTTATTAAATATACTTAAATATACATACAATGTATAATTTATGAGTTTTTTTATTTTAAGGTTGTTAATTAATTTATCCACTATGATAATGTTATGTGGCCGATGGCTTATGAGTAATTTATCCTCTCTAACTGTAATGGTAAACACTAAGGGGTTAACAGTTAGAAAACAAATTGACATATGGTTTGCAATACAGTTTCCGTTACCTATAAAGCTGGCTTATTACCGGGCTATTATAAAAAAAAAAAAAAATAAAAAAAATAAAAAAAATATAAAAAAAAAAAAAGAAGTACGACGCTTACAGAAATAAATACAAATAATTATCACCATGATGACGAATGAATAAAAAGATGTCCTTATATTATATATAGTAATAAAATAGTCTTTTCGTCACCCCCCCTACTTGTACCCTTCATTGGCTATTCTGAAATAGACCCCTTAAAATTTTGAATGATTCTAAATGGTAAAATCATAAATTTCCTATTAATAGGGGGCTCGAGTAACCTATAGAATATTGGCGGGACAGCCAGCGTGTAGGTACGGTGGCGTTCCCCGGTTCTGATGGCCCTCAACCATGACCCTCCCACGTGAACGAATTTGAGAACCCCCGATCAATAACCCCCTCTCCGTATTCTCATTTATAGCGGTCTACCCTGGGGTACTCCTACAGTGTTCTAAGTTTTAAATTTCATAAAACGACTAATTTCATTCTATAGAGTAGCGTCTTATTACCTTTTTGCAATCTTGCAAAATATTGCTCATAGTTTTGATCCTTTTTTGTGTGTGTAGAGTGTAGTCGATAGCTTTTCGTAGGTTATCTTTTTCCCATGCTCCACTTGTAAATAAGCTTTTATATACTGGCTGATTCCAAATTACCTCGATTACTAATTGTGTTTTCCTGTTCACTTCCCGATTGTGTTCACTACTTTCGCCATAATAATTCTCCATGCGCTCTTTTCTGAATATTTTGCGCATCTATTATAATTTGTAATTTGTTAATATTTACGTACTTGCTAACTCTAATAGATTATAGATTTTAATAAAAAATTTCGTTATGTTTATCATTTATTTTATTTGAACGAAAGATGTGTACTAAGAGTAAATATAATGTCTATATATAACTTGAGAAACACAATCGTTTCGTATTTGCTCTCTAAAATTATAGGTTTGCTAGATTACTCACTACATGTTTTTGGATATAGAGGAGACAATTTACACATAATAAGTTGTGGAAGTATAGTTCTGTGAGAGCCTTCACACCGGGGAAAGCAATTTTGGCAATTAACAATGTTATACTGGTCAAATTTTAAATACTGTTTGCGATACTATTTGAAGAAAGACGTAACACTTCCACAGTTGTTGCGAGGCCGAGTCATCTAGCTCGACATGTCCATATATATATAATATTATACATAATATCTATATAATAATATATTATTATATATATAGTGTATGAAATAAATTTAATTATAATAGTATATTTTTTGGACAATATATATTATAGGTAACTTTAGATAATATGGTAATAATATTTTATTAATAAGGTAATATTGTTATGTATAGTATATATATATATAGATTAATACAGTATATATTTCATCTAGGTGTATAATTTGAATACATACACTAGCGATCTCATTTTTATTAATATTATATTTATGTATAGTTAAGTTCTTATTACAGTAGCTGTGGTATTCAGTTATATTAGCAAAGTGGTATATTATGAGGCTATTTCCTGTTAATATAATTGAAATACGTAAATTATATTAGTAGTGTGCTACTATGGTGATATCAAATATCGATAACCATAAGAGGAAATGCTATAGAATATTGAGGAAATTACATAATGGGATACAATGTTATTAAAGATGAGAAATTAAAAGATTTGATATACTTAATTATGAAACCGTATATAAAATACCTCAACCCCAATTTAACGTACAGTATTTACAAAACGATAGTTATGAAGCCAGGTAACGACCGAATAATCTTTCCACACAAATTCTTGGCTACTGTACAAATCTTAAACTCATTGACAGGCAACCGTATTGAGTAAATGGTATATTTATATAATATATCTAGTGAGTGCCTTATATTTATGTACTACTCACCATTAATCCATGACACAAGGTACTCTTTGGCTCTATTATATATCACGTTAAACTATATAACATTTATATATAATTTCACAGTCACCTGGTTCCTACGCTGACTTAACCAAGTCAGACCACAATTCAGATGTCATAATGTCCTGCTCCTGAAGAAGTTTGTCCGAAACCTTCGAACGTAATTCTTATATTCAATGCGTGTTTTAAAGTATACTATTAGTAAACATTATACTTAAAACCTTGTCCAATATCTTGACCTAGTATAAGGAGAATATATTATTTATCTACTATTAAGTGACCCATTTTAGGTTAATACTCAAAAAACAATATATTGTTTTAATATTTATTAATGGCAAATTGTCAATTTCCAATTTGTCAATTTTGTTCAAATATATATATATATTATAAATATATATAACTATATATATATTAAAGACCCTTTTATCACTATATATATATAGTATATAGTATATATATGGCGCAAATCTAGGATAAGCAGGCATTGATATTTTTCGTACTTTTTTTATAGATTCTGAACGCCTTGCGGCCAGTTTATCCGAATATTTTAGCCTTTATAACAACTTCAAGAGCTAAGTAGCATAACTGCTAGCAGGCTAGCAGAAGAGGGCGAAAATCCCGGCGGAGACATCCTGCCGTTCATGGAAGAAAGATTTTGATATATCGGCTACCCGCTGGAGAGACTGGAGATGTACGTAAATTTTGATTATAAGTGTGATTAGTTGTGTTGTTTTTAAGTGAATAGATACACATCGAACATTTTGATTAGATGTCAAATACTTTCAACTGATTACCTCACTCACTCTCCTCACTTACTCACACTAATATTAGATGCAAAGACTGCACGAATAACTAAACACAAGAACTATAATTTACAGTGACACTAAACACATGAATAACACAGATATATTAGATGGTGAGAATAAACTGAGTGAGATAAGTTAATAAGTGTATATTATCATAATAATATTGAAATAATTAGATATAAAAGTGATTTCTGTACTAGTAGTGAGATAAAGATGATTATTACTTATAAGTGATTAATATAATATTCTTATACATATTAATTCTGCATGAAAATATAGATTATAATATTCTTATATAAATTATAATCTTAACATCACACACTAACTTATATACATGAGATTAAAGATCAATGTTTAGACTTATGACGGTTTAGCAGGAGAGTTTGACATAACTCCGTATTGCATGGAGCAATAACGAATACAAACTTTGGAGTTCCAAGTTAAAAGTACAATGCAACCAACAATAATAATATACTTCAATAATAATAAGATAAACTCTAAATATGTCCCTTATATTATAACATTTGTATATAAGAATTTAATTTATAAATTATCAACAATATATTAAGCCCGCCAGCAATGCAATATGCTTTACATCTGCTCTTCCAATAAAGAACATGATACAGCAATGTGAGGAGAATTGTGTGAGATTAAAACTTATTTAATAATAATAAAATTTTCAATGTGAATAGAAATAATAATAGATATAATAACTAGTCCATGACAAGTAAAAATTTATTAGGTATGAGGTATAATATAATTTTACTTTGTTATTGATCGTGTATCGAACCTTATTAATTCTTGTTCTCCTATATTAGTCACATATTTTTTTAAAAATTTATTTAATATTTTATATGTGCCACATAATTAATTAATGTGCTTCCATTTAAAAGTAAAGTGTATATCTCTTTAGCAATTGGACTTTACGCAAGGCCTAATCACAACTTGACGAGCATGTGCACTGCTCATTCGGCGCGCACTGTAGAACCAAATTATCTATGTTTAATAATATGACGAATTGTTTAATTTGCGAGCCTAATCACTTATGTTCCGTCAAGCTCATATAAATAACAGACCTCTCTCACACGTGATCGGTTTTCAAGTTGTGCTATCCACGGATATGAAGTAAGCCGTTGTTATTCCATGAGAATATGTACAAATGACCGAGTAGTAATTCTATTTGAACCTACATGCTACTCTTGTGTTAAAGTGATTATTTTATACTCTAGCATAAGTGTGTTTGTATTATAGGACAATTTTATCTATATAATAACACACGTACTACTAAGTCTTACTACCAAAGTTGAATATCCTATAGCCTCAGAGACCATCTCATAGCTCTTGAGGAACTTGCTTCTAAACAAGTATCTATCAACTATTATTATTATGCTAATATCTGATATATCTTATCTATTTTCACAATATCTCATATATAGAGTAAACAAAAAATATTCGGAATAATCAATAACAGTGACAAAGAGACAATAAACTTCAAACCTTTTTTCTTATTGAATGATATTGTAGCCACCAGTTCTTGGTTCACTGCTCTCAGATATATTAAAATTCTCGATTGGAACTGATATTTAATTAAACATTTTTGAGATTAAAGATTATTTGTTAACTGAAATATTACATTTATTGAACGATACCTTATAATTTGCGGAATATATATAGCTGAGATACTTGGTTTAATTTCTGAAGAATAGTAATCAGATATAGGTAGACATTAATAGATGAGAAATAAATGAATATTATTACAGCAAATTACTTACAAATCAATGCATCATTAGACATTGAGATATATTCATACCAAATTAATAGAAATTAGTCAAATAAAGGAAAACTCACCAAGAATTCATATTATATACTCACAATTAGAGTCATTTATTAGTACTCACTTACGATCAGTTAGTTATAATGATGAAATAAAGTGATCTAACTATTCAAACTCACTCACGATAGACAAAATTTTATATAGTACGCTTTTATAGTTGTCTCTAAATAAGACTTAATTGGTTGGTGAATATTCTTGATACGTAATTCAATCCATCAGTTTATTTTGATATAGTAATATATTATTATATAACTGATTTGTGAAAGAAAAATAAAGAATAAACAGATTAAATATCAGTGAGACATAAAAGAGATTACTAACTACTTTTTATATTTTCATTTTAAATAATAATTAAAGACTTATATACTACTTACTTAAGTATTGTAGCTCACTATATTATGTTTGAATGCTTGATTAGTTAAGATTTGCTGGCCTATTTAAATAGTGTCATTTATTGTTGTAAGTACTTTTCATTTTATTATAAATTCTAAAATACTTTGTAATTTATATCCACTATATATACTAATTAATATATTTATATAATAATCATATTTATATATTATATATTATATTATATAATTATTAATTATTAATTTAATTTATTATAATATATATAGTATAGTATATTTATTCATATATATATATTTAATATATCATATTATATATTATATATATATATAATATTATATATATATAATATATATATTAATTATATATATATATATTATATAATATATTAAATCTTAATATATATATTATTAGTGATAGCTGCATAGATTGTCTAATTTTTTTGCTCGCGTGGAGTAAGCGGATTGATTGAAATTTTAAACATCCTCGGAATGCGTGTGAGGTAATAGTTGAGAGAATGTATATTATATATTAATTATATTAATATATATTCATATATATTATCTATTATATATAATATATATTAATATATATTATAATATATATAATATATATATATATCTTATATAATAATTAATAATTATATTTAATAATAAATTATTTAATAATTATTATATTATTTATCTATATCATATATATATTAAATATATATATATTTCGAGTTTTAGCTCCACAATTTAATATAATATCATTGTATAATTACCAGTATGAGTTGTAGGGGATGGGACCCATAAACTTCGATATGAGAAAACATTTTATTGAATGCTATTGATTTATGGAAAAGGCTTACTATTTAGTTAATATATACTATTATATGCCACATTAAAGTTATCCTTTGGGTATTATTAGGTATATAATATAAGTTAGTGTATATATATATTGAGATGACACATATCTAAAATTTATTCTAGCATATTATATCATGCTATATAATATAATATGATGTTTCTTCATTATCAATCCATATTATTATGTTGCCCGCAATATTGCTTAATAACTTTATCTCCTAATATGGTACAATATAGTGTAAGATGGAATACGTGAGCCCCATAAATAAGATATATCCACTAAAATATTCCTTTAGTTGTGATGTTCAGAGACGTGGAAGTATATACACCTTTTCTCATATTCGCTTCTAAATCAGTGAAAACGCTGCCATATACCCATATACTAGAATTAGGATGGGTCAGTGTTGAATTTGATCTAGTCACTATTTTCAGGCTATTTGTGCTTTCTATCATCTCTCGAGGCTGAGCATCTCCTTAGAATTTCTGACACGTGTCGCTCTTCCTGTCTCCCTCTGAGACATGATAATGGAAGATATTCTTACCAAGTTCTTAACTTTTACATATGGTCGATTATATAATTTGATTGGAAGAAAGCCCAAACTACATAAGTAAGCGTATTGTTTGTTCTGCTGACTTTCTATTATATCAATTTATCTCTCGTTTCCTTTGTTTTTCATGGTGGTGGCAGCTAATTTAATTTAGTGATCTGCTCGTGAATTGCATCAGTATTTTCCTTTGTAAGTGTAGTACACTCTGTTAAGCGATGTTGGTTAAAACCTCTCTGCTTATATTCTGTTCCATCCATTATTGACTACATTTTTTCTCGCTCTATTTTTCGAACTTCTTCGTTATGGATTATCGTTTTGGTCGTTATTCAAATTATTGCCCCAAACTACTACTATATCTATTATAGTGATATAGACTTTGTGGTGTTCTCTTATCTTAACTTAACTCAAATTATGTAATAACTATTCTCCGCACATGATCGATCAGTTTAGTGTTTACTGTTATGTATGTTTTTGGTTGAGTAATTATTGTCTATTTCTATTTAAATGGTGGTGGCGAATTTAAATAGACTTTCCGTGCTCTCTCTCTCCAACTTGCAATAGTCAACAGAAATTCGAAACCCACTGTATTCGTATTTGTGCACTTTGTTCTTAAATATCTGTTACAAAAAAAATATAACTTGGCTATTAATATATTACTGGGAAATTTTTAGGAAAGTCCTACTTTCAGCAGTAGATATATGAAAATCTGATAATTTACCATCATGTTCAAATAGTACGTATTATTTGACCTCTAGTATATAAATTTATCATTCTTATTCATTTGTGTTTAATCTCCGCTCTCAATTTTCATTTGAAGGATGAGTGTGATCTCACATAAATAGATACCTGTAAGAATTATTTTTATATAGGAATTTATTATATTTAAAAAGCAGAAGCGTAGAGGCGCTGATTTTTCTGGTTGTTTTTCAAATGGTTTATTATAGCTATATAATAAGACTCTCTCTCACAAGCACAATATTGAATATTATTTATAATACTATTTTCTATAAATTATTAAATATAATAATTGATCTCAAAGTATATTGGGAATATATGACTACGAGTTAACCGAATGGCAAGAAAGTTCTGCAAGCAATATACTCTTCCATTCAGTATGAAAATTATTACACTTTTATTCAGCGCTTGAGTGATATTTGTTTGTTCGGAACAATAATAATGGTGATGGAATTTTGAAGCCGTTTTGAATTCCCTTACTTCATTTAAAATTTTTTAATTTATTTTTTCCCAAAGAATTCAATCTTAAGTATTTGTTTATATTAAGTAGAAGTTGTGCCTCTCTATCCAAAAACTGCATCCGAACCACCTTAAACCATCCGAGAGTACTCAATCTCATCCTGAACGTGGCCACCAAGTTTAGCGGATGACCTGATTAGTGCGATTCCTGTTTCATCAAACATTAATTTAAGTGTAGCGTGAATGCCCGGGAATAGACCGGTTCTCTGTATACTGACTACCTACTTCATTATTATCTACCAATTTGAATATTCTCATGTAATGTCTACACGAAAAAAAATATAATCTCGATATTGTATATATATATATTTCTGTATATAAAAAAATAACTTTCCGAATCTTTTTCTTTTTAACTGTATCAAGTGGTATTAAGACCACGGCTGTAACCATCTCCATTTTAAATATAATTACCATTTTGCTACTTTTATAAAGATAAATAATAATAATATACTGTGTCGTAATATTTGAAATAGGACTGATTTTTAATGTTGTTAGCATACAAATTATTTTAATACTAGTTAAGCTTTTAATCGTTTTATTTTTTGAGTTTGAATGTTATTTAATTGAATGCAAATATAAAGGTTAATAGTAATAAAAGATAAAATAAAAAAAAGTTAAAGCCTAATATACAATCAAAATAAAATGAGCTTGTAACGTTAAAATTTCTAACGGGCTTAGTTTTAGAGAAATGAATCATATCAATATATTAATTTCCAACACCTTCCTGTACAATAAAATAGTGCTTCTAAAACACTGCGATCCCGTCCCACAATATCTCAATTTTCAAGATATAACTATGGAGAACAATAACTAGACAACTTGGAGTCGTCGGGATATATATTTTTCGGATGAATTTTAATGTGAATCTATAAAAATTATGAGAATACTACCCCGTCATTATTTAACATAAAATAGTATAATAACTTGTGTTAATAAATCATCAACATCTACTAAGTGCTATATTAACGATATTATTAACATCTACATAAAATATCTATTAACCACTTAGTTCACTCAGAAGTCCCTCTTGAGTTACTTCAAGAAAAGTGGTTCATCAGAATTTGAATCTAAGGAGGAGAAAGCAAAAACCGTTCCCTATATAAGTGCTGAAAATGAAATTAGAAAGGAGATTAGACTATTTAGACTGTAAAAAACGGGGACATAAAAAAAAGTTACCTAAATAAGTAAGCCTGGGCACTTGCTATCAAAAGTAGAACCATCACGAAGGGAAAATAAATCACGTTCCGAGTTTTTCAATAAAAAAGGCCTCCCTACTAGATAATGATCTTTCTTCGGAAAGATCCTAAGCCTAGTGGGAAGCTTCTATTAGAAGAACTAAAGCTGATAACTTTACATCTAGTTATAAACCAAATTAAAAAAAGTTAAGCTTGCTCCTCCTAGACTCATTAATACCCACAATAGATCTGTTTCAAAATATCTACTACCCGAGAGACCAAGTAAAATCCTAAGAGTCTCTATATTTAAAGTTAAAAAGGTTTAAAGCCTTCTAAATTAATCTCGAAAGAATAGGAAGTGACTTAGAAAGTACCTCAAAATTTGATAAATTCTTTTTAATTCACTATAATTATAGACAATCGACCTATTATAAATTTCTGATATATTGAATTTCACTATAACTAATACTTTACAATACATTTACCATTACTATTGCTAATATAACAAAGGTAATAATGAGTAGAATTCATATAAACAATGAGCACCTAATGCTTGTCATAATATACTAGCATAACGTAATAAATAACATGTAAGATAATTAAGCTGTAGAGTTTAATTCTAAATAATTCCAGTCATTAATTATACATACTCAAAAGATAAAATAATTGTCCCCAGTGCCAAGCGAAAGCTCTCAGATTACTCAAGTGCAATAGGTTATAAAATAGTTCTCCTCTGTTTATCTCAAGAATCGTGATAAAAAAGACTTGTATAGATTTTTGTTAAAAATAATAAATAAACATACTTTGTAATATAAATTACAAAAACAATTAGATCACTTACACCATACGTAGTAAATGTAATTATAATTAGAGATCCTGTCTTTAGATAATAGTGACGAAAAAATGCTGAAATAACTTTTAAATTTACAAACTTTTCTCAAGATAATGCGGCGAATAATAAAATCAAAAATTATCCAGAAGATTTTCAAAAGAGGAACATGAAAACTATCACATGTTAACATGCTTATACATAATTTCCCATAAAAAGATAATTAAATAATTTTAACAGTAGCTAATTACTTTATTGTACGATGAGTAGATAGATAATATCGCAGGATACTAGCATGAAAAAGTGTTCTCACGCAACCAACCCCCCCCCACACTTTATGGCTTATCACAAATTGAACAATACTGAAATCATTTGAAGAAAATAAAGTGAATAGAGAAATAAAAGTTTTTATGTATAGTGTGTGATAGTTATTGTTTAGGCAAAAAAGTGTCTGCACTGAGAGTACACCTGCTCTTCTCTATGGTACCGACGTGCATATTTGAGGGCTTTATTTTAGTTGCAATAAAAGACTTACATATTTTTTAGCGTCAAAACACCTAAAATTTTGGTTTCTTTTATTTTCATTGCTCCCTGTTCTTCACGTGATGAAAGTATTTATCAATTTGATTTTACCAAAGAAGTAAGTTCCATTAGGTCAACCTATATTTTGAGGTGTCTACATGATGTTCTATAGAGACTAATTAATAGAGAATCTTCTCCCTTTTAAACCTATTACCAAATTTTTGATTTCAGTATGATTCATCCTTAAGGTGGATATTATACTTATTACTATTTATTCAAATTTGAATGTGCGTATTGTATATAAATATTGTATTATTATAATATAAGTATTTATATAATATAATTTTTTGTAGGCTCATATTATATATGATTTTATTATGTAACTAATTATATTATTATTAATATAAAATAAAATCTATTTTTAACTAATGAATATTTTTAAAAATTTTTTTTATAGGTTCAAAATAAAAATTTGAATCATATAATATCTATATTTCAAATAAATAAATGAAATTATTAAATTCTTTTAAGTTATATTTATTACAATAAATACTAAATAAATATATACACAAATAGATAACTATTAAATATATTTAAATTAATGCAAATATATAATCTAAATAAAATAAAAATGAATATTATATTCTACATATAATGAATAATGTACTCATAAATGGTATTTACTTAGGTTTAAAAAAGTTATCTATATATGATTAATAAAATAATATAATCATTATACAAGATGATAACTATAGAGTGAAATGTTTAAGAACTATATGTATAGACATTCTTGCTAATTAGTATAGATGAAATTAATTTTATAGGTGAAATGATCACGACAGAAATGGCTCAGATCGTGAATGACTATGTGCATAATTGGAGTTGTGAGATTTACAAAACGATTTACCACAGTAGAGGAACAAGATAGCTCAAAAGGTCACAAATGGAAGATTCGGCAGTGAGAGAGCGGTCATAGTAAGCCTTTTATATGAAGTAGGGTAAGGGGGGTTATAAAAAATTGAAAACTGTTAAGAAATGTATACGCTAGAGAGGAATAGATTTTACTGCAAGTTATGTTAAGAGGTAAACGGATATATGAGGTTTGAATATATTTCGGAGTGAAGATTAGTCATCGAAAGGTAGCGTCAGAGAGATAGAAAGCTTGTAATCAGTAATATGTTGTGAAAGATGATGAGGTTGACGTATTTTTAGTGACGTATGGAATATAAGCTGTTGATGGATCAAATCTTTAAATTTTTGAAATCAATACTGTTAGTAAAATGAGGTAGAGCAGTAAATAGATATATAATTATAGTATTTAGTTTTATGTGAATATTGCCAAACAAAATAGGCGTATGTATATAGTATTTAATGGAATGACGTATATATAGGCATATGTGTTGTGAGATATGTTAGTTGGTTATGGATAGGGTTACATACTGATAATGGAATCAATAAAGTATGTTGATGATATGTGTAAAGCGTTGATATTAATTAAAAAGATATAAATATGGTGTACTCACATGTGTATATGTTTAGGTTATAATTAGACGGAGTATAAGAATCAAGTGGCTTATGTAGTATAATTGACTCCTATGCTGTATATTAACTTTGAATAATGGAATGGGTTTAGAAAGATAATATTGATATACAGGTGGGTAAGAATGGCAAGGAAAAAATGGTATTATATATATAATTTAGAAATGTGTGATGGAGAAATCTGAAGTTTAGATGATGATATGATAGTAGAGGTGCCCTTATAACTACTTATATTGTCGAGAATGTAAACTTGTGTTCAGATATATTTTATTTCTACTTTAGGGGTTGAGCGATATATGAAGTAGAGTTTGAGAGGATAATTTAGGTAAGTAGTTATTATATATGGACAGTGATGTTAAAAATAGAGAGGTGTCTTTGAATAAGTAAATAACGTGAGTATAGTGAGAAATAAGGTTGATATGGTGTTAGTGATGTGAGGGAACAAATCTTCTAGTATGTGAAGTTATATGTTAAAGAATGGTGATATATATAGCAGACTTATAGAAAACATAGTGTTCTTAGTATAAGTTTATTCAAATTTAAGGGTATGTTGGGAATGTAATAGGCAGAAATAACGAGGACGATCTTTTGTTTTTGCACCCAGTATGATAATCAGTAAGGTATATTCTATAAAAGAAGGGTATAGCTATATTTATAGTAACAAGTTTGATGATATGACTATTAGGAGGTGGCTAGGTGCAGATATTAAATACGTTTGGATGGCAAAGGATAAGTTCTTGAGATGTTGCTAAGGTGAGACTTACATTCAGAGTTGATTGTTTTGTTACCCCTGTGTTATTGTAATGGTAGAGAGAGTATGTTTGGAAGAAGAAGTATGATATAAAGTTCCAATGTGTTCAGCATAATTGAGACAAAATTCTATAAGGGGGTTATATATATTATATATATATTTATCCATATAGTGTGAAGTGAGAGAAATGTAGAGGTAGGAATGGATAACTTAGATTATAGAGCATGTGATGTTTTAGGTGATGTGATAAGAGGGGTTTAAAATGATAAGAATAAATGTGAAAGTATATGTTGTAAATGTTGGTCTATAGTGTATAAGATATATAGATTGAGACTAAGGTTGGTTAAATAAATTGTAAGGTATAGCTGGTGTGTATGTGTTTTTGACTCCTGAATACTTCGTTCATGGAGACTGCCACGTATTATGTGTTAAGTGATAGTCCCAAGAGAGTTGATACGTATACCACTATCTGCAATACTAAACTATCTGAATTAAGTAAATTGGATAGATATCTGACGAAAAAAGCATTTTTGAAGGTCACACAGAGAAGTAGTAACAATAAATTTAAGATAATATAATGTTTACAAGAAGAATAGGCACCAATATTTAAAGCCGTTTCGGTTTCTCGTCACCTAGAGTACGCCACAATTGTTTGCTGTCACGACATGGGCCATTTGGACGTGGTGAATACCTAAGATTCCCACCTAAGTAACCCTTAAATTTAATCTATTACATAAGAGTTGAGAAGTGTAGGTTATCTCTTGGTGATCCGCGTGTGTCTGGTCAATTCTATGAGATGTGTTGTGCTCTATTCTTGTATTCCTTGAAGATGCATGCCATCGCGTCTCGAATTGCACTAGAAGATAGATGAGGTGGGCTACCGTGTGAGCACAGGCAATTCACTAATTGAACCGCTTTTAATCTACACTCAGTTACATAAATCTGCTCTTTCTATGATAGAATTGTGATTAAACATTTATCCAAAGAAATCGCACTTTTGTTATAAACCCCAAATTACCTTGCGCAGTCCTAAATCATGGAAGTGGAATAATGAAATAAACGTATATATGGACCAATCTGGCATCTAATTAATATAATATAGAATTGTCCCAAATATACTAGTAGAAACTTAATCACTCAAATTATAGAATCAATCATCGTTCTCATAAAATTATTCTTATTGTATAATCATAATGTGCAATAAGATTATCCCCTAAAATTCACATTAATAGGAAAAATTTCAAATTAAATAATCTCTCATGGCCATAGGCTTTAGTTTAACCTATATTTTCATTCGATATTCTGCGCTAATCTATCCTAGACCTTCCTGGCTGGACAAAATTTCAGTTCCACTGGTACACCCTTATATATTGATATTATATATCATATAAAAATTACTATATTAATATAATATTTAATTATAATATATTATATTATAAATTATAATATATATTATATTATATATATATATATATAATTTAATCGTTTATTTAAAAGATTTAATTTGTTTAATGCTTTTTCCAGTCTTATATTTTTGGTGTTATTTTTTCCCTCTTGTTTTCAGGATATTAATTTATTATTAGTATTTATAATGATACAGAATTAAAAAAAATGAAAAATGAAAACAAGTGCAACATTCCTGCGAACACATTATAGGTGGGTTATATAATATATATTATATTATAATTAATATAATTATTATATATATATATAATTATATATATTATTATAAATATATATTATAATATATTATATAGTTATAGCATAGTAGAACTGTAACCCATCATTTTTGTAATTGGGCATTTGTCAGGCATTTGACCTTTGCATAAGGTTATTAATTTAATTAATGTATTTATTAACCTTAAAATTTTGTCTATTTATACATTTGTTTGTAAAAGTTACTTTTCAGTTTTTTCATTTATATTTATGTATTTTCATATATCATATTCACACCCACCTTCTCTCCCCAAGGGTGCTCAACTTGCACTGAAAACAGAAAGTAGAAGAAAATATGGACGCTAGTCGAAAATGAGAAACTTACCGCCCCCTTTACACTTTTAGTGAGAACTCGTCGCACTCAGGAATCACCTAGAGCTTCACGGACTGCGACGGACCCGCCTCACTATAGCATCTCATCAAACATTAAAATAAAAAGGACAGTAGAGCCAATGGGCTATCGAAGACTGTTCTTCAAGCTAACAAATCAAGCACAAGCAAATGTTCATTGCCAATATCCACAAGCACCCTAGGGCTTGTCAGTAACTTTAAATAAAATAACAACAAGTCCTAAGCTGCTATGCAAATCCACAAAGGGCAAAAAAACCCCCAGTAGTATACACTAAGTGTCTACAAACTAAAGAATCAAACTATAGCTTAGTTCATGCCAACTACACTTCGCTATAACTTTAAATAAATTCAGTTAACAACTTAATTACTTCAATGATATAAGAAACCAAACTGTCCAAAATATTTACATATGATACCCAAAGCTCCATTATAGCTATCATGCTATCTTAAATTTGCAACAAGTCACACCAATTACCTCTGCTGGCAAACCCATTCCAAATTAACACCCTGTACCTAGATGAATGCTTTCTTGTTTTTTCTTACTAAGCCCTGGTCCCTTCCGTGCTCTATTATTAAGAATTCATTGGTCTCTGTTTATCAATTGATGTATTATTTGTAGACTTGAATCATGTCCCCCCTCTGAAAAATCGCTTTCTACAGAAAACATTCTAATCTTCTTCGGCCTCTCATCATAGCTCTTAACCATCATCCTTGTTGCTCTATGTGGCATGTGCACTCTCTCTAGCATATCTAATTTTCTTTAGGGGCCCAAATTGTGCACAATACTCTAATTATGGCCTAGCATTGCGATTACAGTTTACTTATACTTCCTTGCTCTTAATAAACAGCTATCGAATTTCTAGCAACTAAGCATTCTTATTGCTTTTTCCTTGCTTACCCAACATGATATAGTATTTCAAATTACTCTATATAACACACCAAAATTTTCATGGTCCAAGGACTCAAGCCCAATCAGCATTCATATCATAGTTAAAACTTGTGTTAGAGTTAGTTGGAATACCTTACCACCTTTTTACTATTAAAATTATTTGCCACTTATCTGCCCAACCAAGAAGTTTATGAAGATTTTTGAATTTTTATTTACATCCTTCTATTCCTTAATGAGGTAGCCACTTTGGTATCATCTGCAAACTTAGGAAACTTACATTTAATCTTCAAGAACTGAAAATTCTTTATAATATATATTTTAAATATATATTATATATATTACTATATATAATATATATTATATATATATATTATATATATATATATATTATATTATATATATATATATATTATATATATATAAAACCTCAAAACCCTCAAAAAATCTCCAGCTACAGGACCAGACTCAATATCAACCTAACAATAAACCTTGAGAAAAGCAATCCTCCTAACACTAAATTTCAAAAATCTTTGCACTAATATATACCCCCAATTTTCTGAACAAGCATTTATATAATCCCAAACTCTAAACCAAAAAAGCACCTACTTTCCCCTCCTCCTACCGCCCTTTCTCTGCTTTGCTCAATTAGTAAACAACTTGAGGAAATTAATACTAAACAAATTCCCACCCCATTCTAACCCAGATTTTCAACAGGAATTCTAAGCAACCACTCTACAACGCAGCTCACCTCCCTTTACCCAATCCATCATTAATGCTTCAACCAATCCTTCGCACAGTCAATACTCACTGCAATAGGACATAAACAAAAGGCATTCGACACTGATCCCCACCAATCCTTATTCAAAAAAATCCTCATCCCCCACTAGGGAAATAATGACAAAAATGGTCTCCAATTTCCTCACAATTGTTTCGCAAAGGTTTTCATACAAAAAAAACCTCTCTCATTCCATCAAATTACAATGGTTCTTCCAGAGGCGCCATCTGCTCTCATTTTGTTCGAACTTTTTCACAGCAGATCTACCCCCCAACCCACAAGCCACAAACTGTATTACTTACGGCCATGGACGAATATCAGTCTTATTTACCCCAACACCGATGTAACACACTGACGCCCACACAACATACCCAGGAATATTTACAATTTATTAGAAAATTGTTAACCTCCACCCCTCGCAACGATGACGCATCCCCCCTAAATCCGTCCATATACTTCTTTTACGACTGACCGTCCACCCAATCTTCCCTCCATCCTATAATCACCCGGAACAACAACCCCCTTCCATTAAACAAAACCAAAATTGGGGACTTTACCTGTGACCTACCATGACGTTCTCCCCCCCCATCGACCAAATCACTTCATCAACCCGACGTAATACCACCTCCGAACCCTTTCTATCCCATACACTTCAGAGACAAAAAACCACTATCACTTACTTTATAAACACAATCATTTGAACAAATCTAAACTATGACCTGTCCAGGCATGAGTTCACCAGCCAACTCCTCAAAATCAAACACAAATTTAAATTACAAATCTTCCAAAACACAACTCTCAGCATTATCACAGGTTGCACAAAAAACCCACCCCAATTCCATCTACACGACGAAAATATCTCCTCCCCATACTCACACCTGGAGATGCTGGGAAACTCAATTTTATCAAAAAACCCGTAATTCATCCACTTGTCACCAAATTCTCTCCAAACCCCCCCCCCCTTGACAAAGGAACTAAAAAATCCCCCCTTCTTCACCAGCTCAATTTCTTATTACTCAACACTACAACTAATCCCCTCCCCTCATCAGACATAGGTCATGGATTAGAATACCATTACACATCTAACAAAACATACCTTCAAAACGCCAAATAACAATTTTCTACTAAACCCCTCACCATCCCACAAACCTACCCCTATAGGAAACGCTGTCCCAGGAAGAGCGCAAAATCGACCTTGCCGGAGCAGATTCAGTCACCACCTAAATATGCATATATTATAGGATTCAACTTAGATAATGTCCACTCCCCCACTTGAACCAGATGTTTATTAATCTCCCATGACCAATAGAGCACCTCTTCTGGTGCTTTGCTCTACGACGCCCCGCGCGATTTCTCAATAATTCCTCACGTTTTCTCGAACTGTGGAAACGCCCAGTGGCCGCAGCCGCTCTATTACTATATATATACTTATTATATATTATAAAAATTATATATTATATATATATATATATTATTATATATTATATATATATAATTTATATATATTATATAATTAATATATAAATTATATATAGTGATGTACGCTGGCAAATGCCCAGTGGGCAGGCATTTATAAAATGAGCATTGTTCAGGCATTTGCCCATTTCATGATATGCCACCCAAAATACTGGGCATTTAATATATTTCAGTAAAGATGAATTATTGGACAGATTTGACACAAAAAAAACACATTCAACAATATAGTTATTTATTTTTCGATTTGTATTTATGTATTGTATTTGTATTTATATTTTCCTCACCACCTCAAATTGCCTCAAGACTGGGGGTAAAGTGCCAATATGCAAAAAGCAGAAATAGAGAAAAATATGACACAATATCGAAAATTAAAGCAAGGCCTTCCGTCCCCTTTATACTTTAGTGAGCAATGTTACAGTCAGAAAATCCACCTTAGGCGCACGGTATCACAACGACCTCACAATGGCATCTCGTCCAACATTAGAAACATTAGAAATAAGAGACAGTAAGAGCCACTGGGCTTATCAGCTGTCCAGTTCAAACCACAGAACAATCACAAAAACTGTTCTGCTATCCACAAAACATCCTCAGGGCTTAGTCATAACTTGCATAGTAATATACAAAGTCTAAACATGCTCATGCAAATCCAAGAAGTCCTTTGGGCTTGTCATAACTACATAGTATAAACAAGTCTACAACTATAAGAAATAAAACTATGAGGCTAGAAAGTACGCAACACCACTACAAGCCTAAACACCTACAGTTAACATGCAGTAACCTTAAACTACTGTAAACTAAAAAACCCGCAGATTATGGCTTACTAAAAAACACTATTATGGACACACAAACCCATCCATTACCTATCAACCCTTCTCAATGGTTGCACTCGAGTCATTCTCAACATTCCTGTGCAACAATTCCAAATTAACAACCCTTTTTGCTGATATGAATGTTTTCTACATCAAATGGCATCGCTTCTTAATTTTTACTATGCCCCTGGTTCTCCGTCCATGCTCTACCATGAAGAATTATTAGTCTCTGTATATAATAGAATGTTAAATATTTTGTAGACTTGTATCAATCTTGTATCATGCCGTTTCTACGGGAATACATTCCTACTCCTTCAGCCTCTCCTCAGTAGCTCTTACCCTCAACCCAAGAAATCATCTTTGTGTTTCTACATTTTGCTCTCTCTAGCAAAATCTGTCTTTAAATTAAAGGATTCAAACTTGATTGCACAATTTACGTACTCTAAATACTGGTAACATAGTATTATACAGTTTTCTTTAAACTTACTTGCTCTTGTAAACATTGTGATTTTTGCCCGGTCTCTTATTAGCTTTTATTTCTTGCTCCCAAACATATTAGCTACTTTCAAATTATGCTTAAATCACACCTAAATCTTTTCTTGGCACAGACTCAAAGCTCAATTCCCATTACATCGTAGTTAAACTTTATTGTGGAACCTTAGATGAAAAATTAATTTCACGAAGACGTGCTGACACTTATCTGGCCACCCAAAAAGTTTATCAAGATCACTTTTGAATATTTAGTAAGAGTTGAGAATGAAAGACCGACTTTGGTATATTGCAAAACTTATCCTTACAGTTAATTTCTTGTCACAAAATTTCTTATATGTATATGAGAACAATTGTCCCCAGCACTGAACCCTATTGGACACCACTCTTCACTATTTTCATGATGACATTGCCATTAGTTGTACACACTGTTTTCTATCCACACCACTCTTTAACTCAAACCAATGTATCCACTCACCTATTAACCACATGAATACTTCATTCATCACGGCTTATGGGCCAATTTTACCCCTCACAAAACCCGGAATTTATTTCATTATAACTTTATTCTCGCTCTGCCACTTACATTCTCTCCTCCAAGCAGGGTTGGTTCACACTTTCTGGAAAGTCAGTGGAAAAAATGTCAGGGGAAACGTTTTAAGATATGCTGAAAGTGCAGGGAAATTTTAAAATTTTCAAAACATATCTAGATGATCCAAGGTCAAAGGTAAACTTTTTGATTATTTTTTCCTTACTGTATTTTGTGGATAAAGAATGTATTTGATAGAGTGAATGAAAAGGATGGTCGAGGAATCATCCTATAAATCTACTTCTATCCTGGTTTTCTTCTATTTTTAGTTCACTATTACCTTACTATTCTTCTATTCTGTTACGTACGAGGTTGTTCAAGTCATCTTATATGAGATTGAAGGTAGATTGGTGTATGGATGTGTTTTAGACTTTTATTGATTTTGACTTAATTTTTATCTTTTTCTTTTTAGGGATGTATACTTTTTGAGGTTGTTTTTTTTTTTCTTAGGTTTGACGAAGTGATTTTGATTTTTGTGCATGTTGAAGGATGTTTTATTTTAAGAAAATGACTTCAAAACAAAAAACTAACTTGAACGACCAGTGGTTGGACGTCAAGAACACACAGTTTATCAAGTGGTTGGGTAAAGGACCTGATAGTTCCAGGATACTCTAAAGTATGTAAAAGAACTGTTGATCTATCTAACATGGATGCCAAGCCGAACGTTCACATTCAAGAGGGGAAGAACTCATCGAATTTAATCAAAACTCTCGGCAGGACCAACCCATCATTGAGTGAAAACTTTTCTTGTGTTCTAATAATACAAAATATTAGTGAAAATGTGTTGTGCACTGAAAATTATGCCATTTCATCAACTTCTAATCATACTAACGATTAGTAAATGACTGAGTGTTCTAGTAATAACCAACCAAAATCAGTTATCAATCAGTTTCATATTTTTGCATTAAAGATGATGTTACGATCTGAATCTTATGGGGGGGGGGTCCCATTTTAAGTGTGTGATAAAAAATGTCTTAAACTCGTGTTGCAATATAAGGGAAACATTTAAATCAATGTTTCCAGATTTGCGGTAGCTTCAAAAATTTTTAAAATGTTATGATGAAATGTAAATATGTGAATAACCTTGCTTCCTATTTTTCTAGAAAGCAAAAAGCACAATACACTCTACTTTGCAGTGGGAAGCTCATTCTACCCTTGAATTAAAATTCAAAATATTTTGGATGGTGATTGTCTTTTATCATGGAGTAGTTTTTTTTCTTTCATTTTGTACCTGAGAATCAATGTTATGTGGAATTTGTGGCAAATAATTAAATGGACTGATATTTTCACCATGGAATGGACAGTGGGGGAAAGGAGGGTTTTCTATAATTAAGCAATTTTAGTGGAGAATCTGAAAGACATAGTCTGATTTCTCAAAGAACAGTGCACAATGCTATAGATCTCATGAAAGTATTCATTTAAAGTTCCTATCACTCAAAAATGTTGACAAATGTAAGAGCTGCCATAGGAGTATGAACAAACATCTCAAGAGTCTCAAAACAAAACAAGAGAAGAGGATATAAAAAAGTTGGAAACTAATATAAAACAATGCTACATGTTTTATTGATTTATTTTTAATGTTTTCTATATATAAATTGTGATAAGAGTCTTCCATTTATAAGATGTTTAGTACCAAATATCTGAAATCCCCATTTTCAGAACTTTATAGAGAAGAGATTGTAAAATTTTAAGTAAGCTTATTTTTTTATTTCAATTTTTTTTTTTTTTTTACACCAGTTACAGTAGGAAATGGTCAGGATCGTTATGATACTCACCAGAATGAGCATTATCAGAAACCATTTTTAAGATCAAGCACCGACATTTCTCATTATATACCGGTATATAATGTTTGAAAGTGTTTTAAGTCAAAAGTGGCAAAAATAGAAGAAGGGTGAGTTTTCCAAACCTTCCTGATTGAGCGCATAAAAATATAACACCAATGGGTCTGAGAATATAAATAAGAGGGTTGAGAAAGTATAAAATTAGGCACAAGAGTTTTCTTCAAAGGAGGGAGGAATGGATTAAAAGAGTTCAAAACTGCAGTGTCCAATGTAATAACGATTGTATAAAGAGGGGGAAGAATAAAAAAACTTTGATGGCTGTAAAAAGAGGGAAGAGTGGGAAAATTGAGAAAATGAAGAATCTTACATACTTTTCTGACCTTGTGGAAGATTGGTAAGATATTGCTTCAGAACCCAGACCTGAGATGTTGTTCTAATCTCCTGTGGAAATATAATTTGGATTCCAATGCAAGAGGGCTTCCTGTTTGTAAAGTAGGTGTTTATGAGAAAATGCTCTGGGATTGTGTTGCCTCTGTATTGAGACTGACTTTTAAACCTTGTCATAAACTTTTGTCAAATTTTTTTGTCTGTCTGTTAGTTTCTTCCTCAATTTGTAAAACTATATACTCATACTATAGGAGCGAACCAAAACTCTACACTTGTGAAAACCACACATACTTCAGAGTTGTGAGAGCTTCATTCTGCTTCTGTTCTAAAGTCACTTTTTTTTTTTGTTGAGCATTTTCAACTACTAGGTTTAGGCCTTTTAATCTAACTGCTTTTTGTAATGGAAATACACAGTTCCTTTTTAATAGGTAACTTTTATTTTATTGTTATATTGTATCACTTTACTGCGTAGAGAAGTAATACTTATTTTACTTCTATTTGATTAAGAAATATATATTATTAAGCTTTACAGTTATTATTTATTTTTTTATGAAAAA
>JABUQX010020816.1:0-12601 GCA_015478945.1 Trachelipus rathkii
GATATACAATTATAGTATTTAATGATAGGGTTATTATGAAGCCTTTTTAATGGGTTGAAAAACTGAAATGGAATTGGGGGTAATAAGAAACCAGAAAAGATGCGCTTTAAGTATTATTTAGAATTAAGGAAGAGTTTATGTATAATATGATAAGGGTATAGAGTATAAAGTTCTTTTTTTTATATATATATTCATAAAAATAGACCTATATAAAAATAACGGGAGATATACGATTTAATATAACATTATAATAAGTGTAAACCAATGAAGGACTTAAATATCGTATAGCTTTTAGAAGATGGTATAATAAATCTTTTTTTAGGGAAATTTACTTATGAGACTCCAGAGAACCAGAGTATCACTTAGAGCGCGGGATTGATTATTATGTATTAGTTCATTATAAGTGCATGCTTCATGATATTCTCTTCTCTGGTTTCCATAATTACTTTCATTTGTACATCAAAAATCGGATTTGATATATATTTACACTCATAACAATGAAATATATTATATATTATATATTAATATATATATAACTTATTGGGTAATTAAACATTATAATCACCCGTTAAATTGGTTCAAGGAAGATTAATACTTTCATTTTTGGGTATCGGGAGAGAGAATTGGTTGATTATATGATTCCTTATGTGATTTACTTACAAGACAGGAGTTTAGTTATATTTTACAATATTATGTTTTCTTTATAATCACTAATACGAATGCGATTAACTATGAAATAATTTGAATATTTTAGATATAACAATAATATATATAAATAATATTATATATTTTTAGCTATATATTTATTATTTGGTGATATTTTAAATATATATAGCTATAATATTGTTCTAATTAGTAATTTCTTGATGTCATATGTGTAATATATTTGAAATGATTTTTTTTAAAAGTTGCTTTACTCTTATCTCATTTAGTACGAGAATAAATCCTTGGGGAAGAGAGTATAGTGCACTAGTGATTAATTTTGGCTGTCTCATAGGACACGAGAGATAGTATATACCTCACTCAAGTTAGTCTTTTTATTTGTATTCTAATTATATTTATAATATATATATATATCCTATAAATAATATAGCTGTGATTTTATTTTATTTCACTAATAGTATAATGGATACTTTAGTTTTTACTTTTTAGTATATCACTTAATATGAATAAATTCATTACTTAGTGCTAGAATTATTATATGCCTATTACTGTATCTTATCCTACACACGAAGATGTATTATGATGAATCAAATAATATATTTGCACACAAATTATTTTTTTACTTTCCTTTCATAAAAATTTCCTATCCTTTTCACTCGGATTGTTATCTATGACTAATGAACAACACCTTCCGTAAGTCCAATATTAGTAATATCTATCTTCTATTTTATTAGCCCCAAGTCTTCAAACTATCAGGACTATGCCTTTATTTATTCTGAACTACGTAATCTTAAGTCTCAAAATCATTTCACTGATTTAAATGTCTGATAATATATATAATATTATAAATAGATTGAATTGGTGTAATTAGTACTTAGTAATTATCTAATTTCTAAACTCATACTCTAACTAGATATAATATTTATAGGTAATTCTCCATTAATTGCATAACATGTAAATTATAATGCATATAAAATATTGCATTCTTTTATATTAATGAATTAGTTCACAACATCTGTATATATATATATATCAATCATATTATTTAATCTGTGACAATATTGTATAAGAACGCGATTTTTCAGTTTATCCTATGTTGCATATGCAATTGTTACTTCATTATTTCTACAATATCTGAAATGATTAAATTAGTATAAGCTATGGAACAGTTAATTTAGAATACACAACACATAACTTGCACTATATTTAGAATTAAGAAGATCATGTATCTAGACTATATATTACTATATTCTTATTCCTTTATTATTTTTTCAATTTATAATAATTATAAATAATAATGTTATATATATTTGAAAATTATATAAAATTGATGAAAATAAAATAATTTTGTTTGTTTATTAATATCAAAGTAATTATAATTATAATTTCTATTATATAATAATAAATTTTATATGACTCTCTCGTTGGTTAGTGAATAATATATGGTTATCGCTAGACTCTAGTCTATATGCTGAGAGGACTAGCTGTGATTTATACTACCGCGTAGCAGTATTTTAGTTTATAGCTTCTAATGGAAGCTAGATATTAAAACTCAGTATGCTCGGAATATATACGATTTGTGAGTAGTGACTGTTATCGTATTCAGAATAGGAGTTAAAGGGTGTGCCGGCCATAATAATAGTTTTAAATGTATGTAATTTTCAATCCCTCTTATTGATTTCGAATTCTTTTATAAAAGATTAAGTTTTTTTTTTTTAAGACAAGGACACTTTTTTTTTAATTTTGATAGTATATTATATATTATTGCATCTTTGTCACATGCCGAAAACTAATATCCTTAAAAGATCAAAACTATCGCCCTCAGTTGTTATTTCAGTACTTTATTTTTTTTTCGATCAGGATATAAAATCTTATAGTGTAAGAACATACTATATATAGGAACAATCAAAACAGTATAATAATATTATTTAATGATGTTTTGGAGAATTACTCAAAATTATTGATAAATCATAATTAACTTTCAATCTATTGTAAAATAATTTATAATGGATTATAATTATAATACTTTGTAGCAAATCAAGGGAAAATTTGGAGATTTTTATTTGCATGGTTCGAATAGTAGCTTAGAGAACCTTACTTTTACTTTAATCGAACTTTTTTTTTTACTCTTTCTCTTATACCCATGTAGCGTAATTTGTGCAGCGTATATATATTCTATATTATATAAAATATATGATAACGTAGTAATAGATTAAAGATGATGATAAATTAATAATAATATATATAAATAAATATATAATTATAATAATATAATAATAAATAATTTTAAATAATTTAAATATATAATATAAATAATTAAATAATTAATAATATAAATAATTTTATAATTATAATTATAATAATAGATATAATAATTAGCGCTACTGTACTGTTTTAATGAATGATATTATGTGGCAATAGTTATTAGTTAATCGGGTGAGGATAGCTGTTAATTAATTGGTTTAGAGTATATATGTTTTGAATAACATAGTGAGTGGTGTAATATTACTGATCATTATATATTATTGCCGTATAATTCTTCAAGGTGTGATAAACTCGTGTTGGAGGGTTGAATGGTATAATTGTTTTAGACGGATGTCAACGTAGAATTATCGCGTTGATTAGGGCCTGGTGCAATCTTTAGGTAGTCGTATCTATATCTGAAATTGGAAACTCAGATGCATTAGGCTAACATTATATGCGTGGTGAACAGAAGCATGAAATCGATATTGCATGGTTGACAGGAAGGGATATGATGTGTCTAGTATGATATTCCATACGACTTTACAATTAGTTGAGTGCTTATTATTCTGAATTGGTAATGAAGAAATATAGTCTACTTTAATTTACCTGTAATAACAAAGTTAGTTTAACAATAATGGATGTAAAATCATTTAAGTGTCTGGAGTGCATTATATTGATTTTTGAATTGAAAACCTATTGATGGTAGTTTGGGTAGGTGAATGTGAAGCTTTTACCAAAATTTAATAATTGCTTTACAATCTAACCTGATATACATTGCCCTTTATTGGGAAATACTGTGCAAACATTTTGGAACATTAAGGTTCTTTATTAGCACCTGATAATATCATTGGCACTCTTTCTAATCGGTGTTAATCAGAATTTAAATTATACAACGGGTCGAGCAGGTGATAGTTTAACGTTCTACTCAAAGTGGTGTAGTGATAATCATCGTGACGACAAATATGTTTATGTAGCTTCGGTAATAGGAATTCAGTATTAAACTTGAATAATAAATATAGTTATAAATATTATTATTATATATCTATATTATATATTATATATATTATAGTATATAATATTATATATATTTACTATATATATATATTATATAATTTATATATATAGTATATATAAAATTATATTATTTAGTATTATTATTTATTTAATATATTAATATATATATATATTATATTAATATTATTATTTATTAAATATTACTTTTTAACAGTATATGTTCTCTATATTAATCTCTCACTATGTTAGGGGATCATGTCACGGGGTGACTACAGTAAAATCGTAACTTTAAGCGGCTTTACAACTCAATAGAGTACCCAACGTTTTGCTAATTCCCCAAGTTTTTAATTTTACTCACTTAGCCCAGGATATAATATAAAACCTTATCAACTGCTAAGCGAGGTATTGTAAACTAAGCGTCTATATACGTTGAGATGAAGTCAGGTGTGATCTACACCTCCTTGCGCTACACGATACATAATAATATATATATATATATATTTTTTATGATATATAACTAATATATATAAATATATTAAATTAGTATATTATACTATATATATATAATATTTATTATTATTATAATATTTATATAATATATATAATTTATATATATTAATATATTATATATATCCCACTGGCGATCATGGGAGCTACTAATCTATTCATGATAATGGAGATAGGTATTCTCTTCCAATATCGTTGGTATAGGATGCCTGCGCTATATATAATTGGACCAGCGACACTAAGTGTCTTCTCTTAGAATGTATGTGGGAGAAGAGGTTCTGTGCATTGTCACTCAATTGGGTGGGGGGCGCTACTATTCTACCTGTCGGCGTCCCTAGTGGATTGAGACCTTAGATTGGATTACCTTTATCATAGGAAATAAGACAGTGCGGTTTTCGAAGAGAATTCCTTACTGAGCCTGTTTTGGCTGAGGAATTGGATTCGTGGGGCTCAGAGACCGCGTATGTGGAATGCATTTTCGGCTCCGAGTTTTTATGCAGGGAGAGAGATCTTGTTTCGCGGTTGTTTCGGGCAAGGTATTGCAAATATGGAATCACGAACTCGACTCTATACTAAGGTGCATTAATTTTCGCAGGTTTTCTTTATAGGACACTTTCAATTGTGTTAGTACGAAGGACGTGGCGGGAAAGGAATTGTATTGCGAAGTTATTTGTGCGTGATAAGAGGAGGAAGAAGGCGACACTGGTGGATGTATCTTTCAGTGTTGTGGGGCGAGAAACGAGGATAGAAGGGTGTTCGAGAGAACTTAGGTAGGGAGGTAATAAATTGAACTTGATTACCAATGATATTCTTTGCGGAGAGGCAGAGAATGTTACGGTAGCAGACAATGTACGGGTTAGGTTAAATTTTGTTTAATCTCCTGACTGGGGCACGGTATTCTATAGTGTTCTCAGACAGATGTATTGAATTTCGTCTTTAAAAGGTGAAGTAAGTAATCGTAAAGGCAATGCACGGTAGGCTGGAATCAAGGATAACGTGGTGAGCATAAGGGTTACGGTCTGGAGTGCGATCCCACACCACCAAGGAGACACTCACTAGATGTTTACAAGATGTTTCTTGGTATGCAGAGGGTCATTTGTCGTGCCATAATGTGATAGTGAAGGAATTTGAAAATCACGTGAGCAGTGTGATATAGTTTGCATGGGGGAGCGACTTCGTAATGCTTAACATATAAAGCATCAATTAGGAAGAGCGGAGGAATAGGGATTACCGGCACGTTTGTCATGGGCGAGTATTAAGAGAGTTGCGGGGCCTCTCTGCTTGTGTGGAGTTACATCTATGGGAGAACAGTAAACTTCGGTGAGGGGGATTTACCGGTTGTTTTTGACTTTTAGTCGGTAAGTCAATTAAGGGTTTTGACAGTGTATGAATACATTATCTCATATAATCTCACAAGCGGACTCAACGCATAAATGTGGAGCCTGGTAGAGGGTGAATGGTTATTGTTATTAATTTAAGAGGTGTGGAAAGAGGAAATCTTAATCAAACTGATGACCTTATATTTTTTTGTCAATCTAGTGGTGTTAATCTATCAACAGGAAGGTGTAAGCTAGAGGTGAAAAGTATACAGCATCGTATGCTGTCTAGGTTCTGGATTTCGGCACCATCGTTTTGCGTGTAGGGATTATATCATAATCTTTAACAACTCCCGTATACCATGATAGCAAAAGATGGTAACCTCGAAGCGCGGATAGCAGTGGGGGACGATTAAAGGAGGATTGAACGTGAAGAGTTTTTTTGTTGAAAGAGTCGTGATATTATATCAGAGGAAAGAAGAGAATGTAGATGTAGAAGAAAGAGTGGGGAGTACTCATATAAAGGAAAAATCGATTACAATTATGCAGAAAAAAAATTAATAAGAGAAATAAGTGATCCGTCCGAGAAAGAAAAAGAAATGCCCAATTTAATGAGAGAACTAATGTGTCCCATCCAAGAAAGAAAAAGAAATGTCAAAATTAATGAGTGAAATAATGCGATCCGTCCAAGAAAGAAAAAGAAATAACAAAATGAGGCTAAGACCATAAAAAGGAGAGCGATGGAGCAAGCGTGGGAGAGGATCGGTGAACAACTGAGACAGGATATTGGTGGAACTAAGAAATTAATATATAACATGGCAAAAAACCTTCGAGGACAGGAGTCGACTGTTGCACACTCATTAAAGGATAAGGAGGGTAGGCTGAGAGTGGACCTTGATGAGATCAGTGATAGGTGGGGAGAGTATTTTCAGAGTTATATAATCAGGAGGAAGGAGAAGAAACTTCCCTGGAAAAAAAAAACAAAAAAAAAACAAAACGCCAGAGAGGAACATCTCCGAATAAACGTGGATGAGGTGCGATGACAATGGAAGAGTTGGAGATGGCAATGGGGAATATGAAAATGGGAAGAGCCCAGGATGGATGGGCTTCCGGTGGAGACAATGCGATGGTAGGAGGACATGCGATGGATGTTGAAGATGGTTAATGATTTTGGAGAGTAGAGAGGTACCTGCGGAAGTGGGGGCAGGGCGATAGTATGCGTCGATGTTCAAAAGGAGATAGGGCGACTGTTGTTCCAATTATAGGGGCATATCGTTGCTGCCGCATGCATGAAGTTATATGAAAGGATACTGGAGAAAAGGCTCAGGAACTGGAGTCGAGGACAAGCTGAATGAAGCGGCAGTATGGATTCAGGCCGGGAGAACAGCGGAATCTGATATTTTTCTGAGAAAATGATGATAGAGAGAAGCTTGGGAGTGGGATAAGGAATATGTGTATATTTTTTTTGTGGATTTAAGAAGAAGGCATTTGACAGTGTACCTAGGGTAAAACTTTTGGGAGACACTGGAAGATTGCTACTATCAGATAGAACCAGTTGATTAGAGTGATAAGGGGACTTGTACACAGTAAGTCAAGTGCCGTTAGATACGCGTAATGGATAGGACAGTGTTGTTTGGAATTTGAATGACAGGTGTTAGACAGGGAGGATGTTATCACAGTCTGTTGTTCATCCTGTTTGGAAAGTTTGGGCAATTTGATAAGACGTTGAATCCGTTAATATTTGGTAAGGGTTAGGTTAGGTTAGGTTGGTTAGGTTAGGTTAGGTTATGTTGGTTAGGTTTAGGTTAGGTTTAGATTAGGTTAAGATATATATTGTAATGTTTTTACCCTAAAATTATTGAATTAACGTTACATTTTTATTGATTTTCGTTCCTGAGTCAACATCTTATAAATGCCCGACAAGTGTTACGCGAAGAGATGGGGTGGAGGAGGAGGGATTGTTGTAATGGCGTATGCGGACAAGATATTGCTCTAGTTGCAAGAGAAAGGGAGACGTTACAGAGCACTTATTAGATGGGAGGAGGTGCTGGAACGGAGGGGATTGAGGATGAATAGTATGAGAAAGACTGAAGTGATGGAGATAGCTAGGGAAGGAGAGAATTTAAACATAGATCGGTGGGGAAAAGATAAAAGATGCGAGGAACTTTAGGTATTTGGGAGTTACGGTAAAGCAGCAGTGGGATGATGGAGGGTGAAATAGAGGAAAAGAATAATGAACTACTCTAGCGGATTGGTCAGTTGTTACCTTGATGAAAAACAGACATGTGACGAGACAGGTTAAAACGCTGATTTATACACGATTCTAGAGACGTACTTTTGTTTGGGTCAAATCGTGGACTTACACTAAGAACAAGGAGTAAGATTCGTAGCGGGGAGATGAGGGGTGTTGAGGTTGATAGTGGGGGTAAAAGAGAGAGAGAAGAAGGAATACTGAGATTAGAGAGGAGTTGGGGGTTGAGGCGGTGAGAGGATACTTGAAATCGAGAGGCAACAATGAGATGGTATGGACACATCAGAAGGATGGAGTGAAGAGAGATACCCCGGCTTAGATTTGATTAATGGCAGCCTGAGTAGAGCGGGGACGACAAGGGAAAGATGGAAGGATAGGTGCGGCGGCGGTGGCGAAGTAGGGGTTGGACGCTGGATCAGGTGGAGGAAACATCGACTGTACGAAGAGAGGGTCGTGTGGAGAAGCATTGCAAACGACAGGGATGAACCTAACACGTAGGCGCTTTGGATGAGATGTGATATATATATATAATTTATATATATATATATTTTTATATATATTATTTTTTATTTATATAATAAAATACAAGTGATTGTGATTTATTTTAACGTGACAAAGGTTTTGTTTATAAGTAATTTACATTATATATGTCTTGTGTGTGTGTAGTGGTTGTTTGTGTGGGGGGGTGGTTTGTGTGGGAGGTGGGTGTGAGTGTTGTGTGTGTGCTGTGTAGAAATGTTTTGAATTCATAGAAAATGAAAAGAAATTATTGACAACTCCTCTATTGTTTTAATGATAAATTTACTAGAACTTTCAAGCCTTGAAAAACTGTTCTTTCCTTATTAGGTTATTTGATTTCTATAACATTCAATAAATGTCTCAAAATGATGAAATATTTCCTCTAAAAATCCATTCAGAGCATTATATAATCTTTCATATTCTAATCATATTAAACGGAGACTCAAGGCAGGATAGTAGGCGGATCGAGGCAAGTATAAGTTACACATCATGTTCTATTACTGTAGTACTTATTTTAATTTTGGCAGGGCCTTAAATATCATGTCTATTGTCTATTATATATATTGTCTATGGTCTATTTTACCATTAGAAAAAATATACATATATTATTTTAAATATATATATATATATATTATATATATATTATATTATTTTATATATTTATATATTTATATATATATTATATCTATTTATATATATTATATTATATTATATATATTCATATCTATTTCATTTATATACTATATATATTTAATATTTTATTTATATTATATATATATATATATATATAGGCTATATATATATATATATATATATATATATATATATTATATATATATATATATATATATATATATAGATTTTATATATTATATATTATATATTCAGAGGCGACTCCTGGCATCGTTGCTATCGTGCTCAGGCAACAGTTAATTATAGAGACTCTCTATTTTTGCAAATTTCATATGTTACGATAAATTCTTATTTTTTTGAGATTTCATAATAATATAACTTGGCCAAATAAACGAAATATAAGATACTATTAAATAAGCCTTTTTCACTTAAAATAGGGATCTTGCCTAATCGGATAGCATACTTAGCAAATTCCTCCTTAGTAAAAAGCATCCACAGTCATTGTAATTTTGGAGTAGGAAAGCAATTCAGTTAGGTTTTTTGATTTTCTATGCAATATTTATAAGTTACGAAGAAAATAATAGTTGTTCTTTAAAAATAAACCATGTAAAACACTTTCCAGTTAAATTTTTTAATTATAAGAGCATCAATTTAGAAGAAACATTTGCATACTTTATTTTTTGAACATAATTCACCAGAACAACAGCGGGATCCACAAAATATTCAAAAATCATCACTTGTAAAGGAAGAACACAGTGGGAATAAAATCGACCCCTTAAATCACGCGTTGGACACTAAGAAGCTAACATGTGGAACGGCAAAGATAAAGACCACAACAAACAACTCTATTTCCAATATTCCCATTGTGACTTTCAACTTTCACTCCACCTAAGCTGAGACTTCAACGCGAAATCCTGCAAAAAGTTTTTTGTCTCTGACTGATTGAGTCTTTTTTTTTTTTTTTTTGTTGCAAGCTACTTTATATTTTCTCTGTTTCTTTTCTATATTAATAGGCTAATTAATTAATTAATTAATTTAAAGTGTAAAATGGCTCATAAAATATAAAATATACTTTAATAATGATAAATAACACAATGAAATACTCAAAACTTTTAAATAGTTTCATGCACAAAAATATAGACACAAGCTTATTAAAAGTCATATACATAAATATTTTTTCATTTATATCCATATAACAAAGTTAATTTGAAAAGATGCTTAAAATTTGTTAACATAAAACAATAATGAATTTAACATGGAAATATAAATGTTGTAGTTCCCATGAGTATTTAACGTCATGCTAAAAATTAAAATAAACAAAATACCTTAAAAGGTATTTTGTCGATTCCAATATTTAAGAAAATATTTTAATTTAACTATATTAAAAAATAAATTATGAAAATGTTAAAAGCACGGTTTTAAATTATTTTTATTTATAAATAGAAAACATTGATTTTTTTGCTAAATAAATATTAAAATCGGTTTGCTTCATATATATATATATATATATATATATATATATAGAAGTTGCTATATATATATAAGATATATATATATATATATATATATATATATATATATATATATAGTTATTATTATTATTATTATTATTATTATTATTATTATTATTATTATTATATATATATATATATATATATATATATATTATATATATATATATATATATATTATTATATATATATATATATATATATATATATATATATATATATATATATGTTCTGCTGAGAAGTTAGCTTAGACACATAGGAATTAAAAATCGATTAACTCGGTTTTCTTTTTATTAAAAATCAATTTGCATAGAAATTCAATATAACTTCTTCATCAGAATAATTATTTATTTTAACACTCGATTTGTTTTTGACAATCGAATCTCAATGGGAAGTTATTATTTTTCTTCCCTATAATTTTCTTCCTCAATTTAGTATAATAGTGAATAATAGTAATGTTCATTAGTAAATTATAATTTTCTTTTAACTCCTCTACATCTTTTGCTCCTTGGTACAGATCACACCCTATTTTATTTTATTCGCAATTAAATGCCAATAAAATCATTGTTTTGTTCACAGAATTATAATTAATGTTTTCTTTTTTATAATGGATTGTTATCGGGTCAAGGCAGACGCCCGGAGGCGGGGAGCGCAAGGCTCCCGCCTTTACAAGCTGGCTCTCCTTTTAAGACTCCCGATACATTTCAAATTTGCCCGCTTTGCAACTTACACAGAGGGGACGTCACCTAGCGTCCTTTATCTAATCTCTTTTAACTGTAAGAGAACCGTTACAAACACAGCGTACATGATCCTTTAGTAACTTTTTGATTTGCATATATATATACATATAGAGTTATATTTAATTATATATATTATCACACCTTTATATATATATATATATATATATATATATATATATATATATATATATATATATATATATATATATATATATATATATATATATATTGTAATTAACCCAGTATTATAATAAACAATCAACAATAGTTTATTTTTATTTAACACATTAACACTTGGTTTAAAACTCTTTCTACAAACAATTTATTTCACTTATAATTTTCACTAAAACATTAAAATGTTAAAAGTTCTTATTTAATATCTAAAAATCGGAGAGTCGAGCTTTCGAGATTTTCCTTCCACCATGATCTCCTTTTCAAGACTGGAAATTTCGTTGTTCAAGATGTAATTATTTGAGTTGTCATTTCAGTTGGTTTAGCGCTTTTTTATAGTAAGATGATTGTTTCATGATCTCATTCTGTATTTGGTCTATTTGATGCTCTCCCGCAAAGATATTATGATTTTTTCTATTTTTGATCAAGAAAGATTCCATTATTTTTCTGCTGTTGGTGTTATTAATATTGGTTATTTTTTTCATATTGTTAACGTTGATGAGATGGTTATTTTTTTGTCTGTGTTGTGTTAAAGGGGAATTTTGTTCATCTGTTTGGAGATCGTGTTTATGTTGACTTTTTCTTGTGGTGTAATTGATAGTTTGTCCTATATATATTGAATCACAGCTGTTGCAAGGTATATAATATATACATGGTGGATGTGGGTTTATTGGTTTTGGAGGTTTTAATATTTTTAGATTTTTGATATATTGGATTTAACTAAAGTGATGTTTTTTGGAATGTTCTTTAATATTTTCTGTATTGATGTGTGGTATGGGTAATCTTGTTTCTGTTTTTTGTTGTATATTATTCGTAAAAAACTTTAATTTTGCTTTTTTGTGTGCTATGTGTATTTTTTCCATTGGATATTTCAATTTGGTGAAAATGATTTTAATGTGTTGTAGTTCATTGTTTAAATATTGTGGGGAGCAAACTTTATAGGCTCGTAAGAATAGAGAGGATAGAGTGGCTATCTTGGTGTGGTATGTGTGATAGTACAAACTATCAATTACACCACAAGAAGAAGTCAAC
>JABUQX010020817.1:0-20000 GCA_015478945.1 Trachelipus rathkii
ATAACTTAAATAGTATACGCAAAGTCTACCACTAAAAGAAAAAACTATAGCTAAAATACATGCTGACAACATTACAAGGTTGTTATAAATTTGTAAGATTGTTATAGTCGTAACGTGCAGTTTAAACTTAATAACTACTGTAACTAAATACCCGCAAATTTGGCTTGGTCAAAATATACTATATGATATCCAAACCATGCATATACCTATCCAATCATCCTTTCTTAAATGTAGCAAATCAAGTCACACTCAACAGCCTTCTGTGGCAAACCATTCCAAAAATTAACAATCCTATTGTTGAATGATTGTTTTCTTATATCAAGTTGGCATGCCTTCTTATTTTTTTTACTGTGCCACCTGGTCTCCCGTCTACTATGAAGAATTTATCGGTTTCCGTATTATCGATGGATGTAAATATTTTGTAGATTTGTATCATGTCCCCTCTGAGAAATCGCCTTTCTACAGAAAACATCCCTAGCTCCTTCAGCTTCTACTCATAGCTCTTACCCTCAAACGCAAAAATCATTCTTGTTGCTGTAAGTATTAAGGGAGGAAGATTGGTTAACACCATGTTATAAATTTGAGGGGTATTTTGGCGGTTAAAGAGCTTGTATCCCCCACCTCACCCTCTACCCTCATAGGTGATGACGTAACTTCGTCGAAGGCGAAGTTACGTGTGTGTGTCATCATTATGGTATGCCCCACCCCCTTAAAGTTTTAATTATTCATATGCCCTTAGGGGATATTTACCTTGACCGCACTACATTATGGGATTATTCATCCTGTGCTTGGCAAGGAAGAATATTGGTTAACACCTATGTTATAAAGTTAGTAGTGTTCTATATGTATGTTTAGTAAAATCTGTTCGTTTCTACCCCATGTTATAAATTTTTCAGGTATTATTCCGTAAGCAATTCTCTATACATCATAGTTATTTGAGAGGGGTTAGGAGAGGTTCGTATCATCTACCTTCACTTCGCTACCCCCCCTTTTGATGTACGATAACTCGTCCGATTAGCACTGATCGATTACGTTGTTTTTATGTACCTCATAGATCAACTATATATAAAATAAATAATAATTAATAATAATATTATATATATATATAGTATATGTACTTAATTATATATATATATTATAGTGTATATCATATATACTATATATATATCCATAGCTATACATATATAGTATAATATATTATATATACTAATACTATATAGATATATATTAATATTATATATAATATATATAGTAAGTATAGTATTATATATATATATTATATATAGGACCCCCCTCTAGAAAGAAGCCACAATCATACTCAAAAAAACTACTACAGCTACACGAAAGAAGAAATACATTGCTGGACATCCTGGCAAAATTTTACGAGGAAACGTGTAAAAAAAAAAAAAAAAAAAAAAAAAAAAAAAAAAAAAAAAATAATAGACAAAACTATTTCAAATGTTTCAGAATTTTCAATAACAGTATCTGTACGTCTAATGTCCTTGGAATCTCATTGCTTACAATTCTAATTTGAAATGTAATAAACAAAAAAAAATAAAAATTAAACAAATAAAAATTGGCTATTTTTTTTATTGGAGCAGGGGACATAGTATATAGCCTATAGTTATTATTTGTAAAGGTATTACAAGCAATTTGGGGCTCGAGCCGACGGGGAACACAGGGGGGACGTCTTTCCTATACCCCAGTAGAGGGAGCGGGCGGAGGAACCCCGCAGACACCACCCGTAATGACCAAAAGAGCGGTGGGAGTTCGTGGAGACCCTCCCCGGAGGCGGGGGAATTAGTCCTACCCTACGTTAAGTTCCCCTGGTAGGCTCGCAGAGACCCGACTCCTGCCATCTCGCTGCGGAACATTTACCCTTGGTGTTAATTCTTAGATAGTTAGAAAAAAAAAAGCAAAATTTATAGAAAGTCCTATTTATTTTAACAAGATTAACCAATAAAAGGTCTTTAAATAGGGCCCTCTATCAGACTTACAGATGAGTATTGCAATCAATTCTTCCTTATATTTTTGTATTGTGTATTTTGGATTTCTCTTATCACAAAAATTAATCTAAAAATGTTTCTTTTCGCTGTAGCTATTGTAGTTAGTTTGAGATATAATTTTTTTATTTTTTTTATTTTATGTTTTTTATGTTTTACATTATTCACGCCCTACTAAAATTAGGACCTAGCAATATTTCCAGCAATGTATTCTTTTCCTGGTTAGCTGTATATATCTAGTTTTTTGAGATATGAGATTGTGGCTCTTCTAGAGGCTGACCATATAGTACCTATATATGTCATATAATTATATATATATAGGCCTATATTAAATAAATTACGAGCTCTAGGGTATATAATATAATTGGTAGGGTATATAATATTTGCAATTATCTATAGAAGAATATTCATTATAGCAGGCTATAAATTTAATTACACCTTATAATAAATATATATATATTTTATTATGGTGGCCATAATATATTATATTATATAATAATTATAAGTATATTTTAATATAATTTATATATAATATATTATATATTATATATATTCATCATAAATCCTAATAAATATTTATTATTACAGTGTAATATATATAACGAGTGATTACTATATTATAGATGTGATTTTTTACAGTTGTTCTACCAACCACTTCACGGGCAGGAGCCTATCCTGTTATTTCAAGGAGGGTTAGGAGTGGTTGCACGCCTCAGGAATTGTCAACAATCTAAATATATAAATTACGCAGGATGGAGCACAGAACCAGACGTTTACGTGGGGGAGATTAGAATCTGCAGGAAACACAGACAGATGGAAGAGAGTTCCAACATAACTGATTGTGGCAGGAAAGAAGGAAGCACCGCAGCGAAACTAGCCTGGAGTTACCCACATTCTATAGTTTCACTAAACTCGTATGGTGTCGTGACACAGTCACCATAGTTTCTACGCTCTGGAGCGTCGACGGTAAAGTTTGTGGAGTGTACGCGATGCATCAAGCATCCCTCGAGCACTGCCGTGCTGCATAGCGGAGCCTATATAGAAAAGATAATGCACCAAACATCGCGCCGCAAAGATTATGGTTCAAGTGAACTGGAAAGAAAACTAGGAATAGATGCAGAATCAGTTTATAAAAGCCTTTTGGCCTATTTGACATCGGACTCTATCAAAAAGCGGAATGGAGAACCAAGAAGCCCACCCCAGAAATGAAGACAAGATCTTCCATACAAGGGCGGATGACCGGGGGGCCCGTTGATATTAGCTTGGAAGCAACTGATGTGATAGAGGAAAAAAAGTATTCGCAGTCTAAAACAAGAACTTCCCAAAGTTTCATGAGGCCAGCCTCCTGCTATACCGTATAGATGTGGGGTTTCACAAGACATTTTTTTTGTATATATTATGTTATGGTCTTAAGAATGTTGTTTATTTGTCAAAGAGAGACGACAGAGAACGTCATAGAGATGGGAAATGGTGTCGCGCACGTGTATTAGAGAGGGAAGAATTGTAGAAAAGTTGAGTTTTTAAAAGAAATGTGTGATTTAACAAAGCAGGTGTGAGGACGACCCCACCCCGGAAATATCTATCCTAGATTCTGCAGAAATGGTAATCGGGATAATGATAGGTTTATAGACGGGAAAGGCAATTCTAGAAGTTTAAGATGGAGTTAGATATTGAAATGAGTTGAAAAGAATGAAAAGGGTCTAAATCGAATCATCACAGCATAATTACGACCTGTGAAATAGGGAGTTAGAGTATGAGTCAGGTGGAGAAGATCATTTTGGAAAGTATAGAGAATAAATAAGTAAGGAGGATAAAGGAACTGAACACTCCACTCGAAAAAATCTACCGTCTATTATGACAGAAAAAGTGAAGAAGAAGTCGCGTTTCATTCAACAACAAAGCCGGCTATGAGCACGATTTGAGTAAGGAAAAATAGACAATAAAGTAGAGCAAGAAGGAACGATACCTAAATAGGTAGTTGGAGAACTTGGATGAGTCAGTGACGCGTTGTAATACCCGGTCAATATGCTTTGGATATGTCAAGCTGCCACACCCCCGAAATGCTGCTTCCCCGCTCATGTTCCTTAAGGGCGGAAAACCATAACAGTAAGATAGGAAAGTATTCGGCCAGTAGACCTCGAGCGCCGAAAAGCTCCGTTACTGGCACGCGCATCAGTAGGAAGGGAACGTAAAGGATTCCAAATGATCTACAGATAATGTAGAGTTGAGAAGGCTTCTAAAGTATATCTTAAGATAGGAATGCACAAGTAAGAGCGTATAGGGCGATAGGATATAGAGGATATCAGAACGACTTCCTTTTTTCGGAATAGGGCTGGACATGAGCGTGCTTCCACACCTGAGGGAAGTAGGTATTAGTATTGGGACATGGAGAATATAGTTGAACGAGGGCAGGCGTAAGCAACAGACAGAGTGCACACTACGCCATCACAACTCCGGGAGCAGGTTATATGCCATCCGGGCCACCCGCCTTCCTAATGTTGCGTAGCATTTCAGGTGAGGCCCTTTACCGAGTGTCAGTTGAGTGTAACTCATCAGTGCAAAGGATGACGGACCTAGCTGGGAGAGGGGAGAAGCTTGGAGGCCGAGGTATGAGGAGAATGCAGCCAGAATCGCCTAGGGATTAGTTAGAGGAAAATAGACCTCGAAGAGATTGGCTTTGTCTAGTTGGTGAGAATAGCGACAGAACCATCAGATTGCTGATAATGGAGGTGAAAGCTCAGATTTTCAACGTTAAGATTGTTAGGAGGTTTTATTGGGGCAACGGAGGCCATGAAAGATTTCGTCAGTAGGAGAAAAACCAAATGAGTCGTTTTGTAGCGGCTCTTTCGTTTAGTGTCTTTAAAGCCCGCTCTGTTGGTTGTCGAAGAGTATCACTGCAAACCGATTTCCTTAGCAGAATGAAAAAATTATGAAAGAAGTATTTTCTTCTTTTGAGAACGAGAAGAAATTTTTTTCCCACTTCAGATACGCACATGTACTCTAGCCATAGTTAAATGGCTTTTTTAGAGAATCAACAGACCGACTTCGATCATGGATTGTGGATTTGAGAGAGGTGAATATTTTAGTCGAAAAGAAAGGAATGAACCCATGCTTCATCCTACTCAACAGATATTTAAAGCAACACCTTCAATACGAAGAAAGTCGAAGCGTCAAGGCCTTATAATTTTAAATAACTAGTTATATTTAATAAATAAAAAATTTCTTTATTTATATATTTGATTTATTACTCACTCGATTATTGACTAATTTTGTCTTTAAATAGTGCTAGTCGGAATAATTGTTTTAGGATTTATTATATATATATATAATAAGATATATATATATAATAAGTATATTATATAATAATAGGTAGTCATAATACTATTTTATATAATAATAATAATTAAATTTTATTAGTATATAATAAATATATATGATATATATATATATATATATATATATATATCATATATACACCACGAGTGACAGTAGTGGCCACCTAGAGCTGAACCCTAGGTGGGGACTACCACACTCATTCACTTATATATTCCTATTGGACTTAAGTTGACCATATTAGATTTGTATTACGATACTGATTTTCCTATTTCTCGATACTATAATATTACTAATCCAACATATACCACTATCACCATATAACAACTTAACCATCATACCCACACTCTGCCATCAAAATAACATCTCATCAGCCTTATGAGGGGATACCTTTTAGATCTATATAATATGCTATATCGCTGAGTCATAAATATAATAAATATACATACTGGAAATTTCTCTTCTAGCGATAATTGAAATGGTTCTCATAGTAATAGCTATTACATAAATTATCTAAAGAAAGTTATGTTCGTTTGTCTTAACAATGATCTTATCCCATTTCTAGAAACTATATTGTCTGGGTTTCATTAAACAATCATGAGACTCAATATTCTAGGAGTTTGTACGGCATACGATGTGCGTGTGTGGATGCAGGTTGAGAGTTGTCCGATTTGGAGGTAGGTGGTGTGTTGGTGGTCTTTTCCTGGTTTTGGGGATGATGATTGCTCTTTTCCAGATGTATAGAATGAAATTTAGTTTTTAATGGAACAGTTGATAATCATGTGTGCTAAATGGGATAGTGCGATGTTACCTAAGTGTTTAAGAGGTGTATATTTGAGATGATGTCAGGTCCGGTTGCTGGTGTGGTGAATTTTTAAGAGGTTTTATTTTGTTTTATTTTTTAGAATGTAATTTGGTAGTGTGTCGGTAGATTGTGTCTATTATATATGATTCGTGATTACTTTTTATCTATCTTAAGGAATTTGGTTATTTTCCTGTTTTGTGGATATGTTTATATTGAAACTTTGTCTCTTGGAAAAATCGATGTAAACGAAGTTAATCCAAACCATTTGTTTGCTTGTGAATTGAATGTCCATGATTTCTTTTATGGATTCATGTATAGGAGATTGATAGCATAGAACATTTTGAGCACTTTTTCATACTAGTGTATTGTGTTTCCACTATTAATATTTGTTAGAGCTTGATGTTCTGAATTTTATATTAATATATATATATATATATAATAATATATAAATATTATATATTATAATATAATAATATAATAATAAATAATATAAATAATATTTAATTTATATAAAATTTAAAAAATAATTATAAAAATATAATTATTAGAATGTTAAATGCATATTTACTTCAATTTTATCATACACATATAAAATATATGCAAAAGGATTAAAAATTTAAAAATTATTAATAAATAAATAATTAAATAAAATATATAATATTATATAATAATATATATAATATATAAATTATATATTATATATATATAAATAATTATATATTAATATATAATAAATATTATTAAATATATAATATATTATTAATAATTATATATTATTAATAATAAAATCGGAAGAAAGTGAGTAAAGACCTGTAATATTTCTCTGCTATAATATGCAAAAAAAATCATTATTACAAAAAAAATAGGGCAACATAAACCCTAACAATGGCAAATGAGAGTTGAGATGTTTTAAAAATAGAAACTATGCTTGAATTCACATTCTAAATTTTAGAAAAATGAAAATAATATCTACTTATAACTTCATGAAAAATTATAACTAATTTTGTGCATTTATGAGAGAGAAGTATAAAATATAGTCATATATATAGTTAATAAATATAACTATATATTATGTGAATAGATATAAGTGATATGATATCACTCTATATATATATATAAAGATATATAAATAAATTAATAATTAATGATTTATATTAAAATAATAACATAAAATATAATGTAGGTATAGTACATATAATATATTATAGAGTGTTGATGTGTAATTTCCCCTGTGTTGTTTGGTGTTGGTCCAATCTATACATTGATTAAAATACAGGATCAATCTTGTTGTAGTTACTAGGTGTGCTTTTCATAAATTTCACGCTCAGGCGCATCTACGTATAGATGCATCTTTTCCTCTTGATAAGACGTAAGATTTCCGTCAATATTGAAATTCTGGTAGATTATAATAATTTGTAAATATATTATAGTTATTATATAAAGGAAGTGTGGCGGTGGAAGATATTAGGTTTATATATATAATATTAGACTGTATAAGTAAAAGTATATAATATTTTTATTACAAGAGTTATATATATAGTATATAGAATAATGATATGAAACCAGTCGTCGCTCTCTCGCTGCACGCAGCGGAAAGCCTAAGGAAGCAAAATGCGTAAGGACCCGAAAGAGAGGGGAGAGTATTTGGAAAAAGAGAGAAAGAGATCAGTCAGTATGCCGATTTATTGAGAGAAGTGTGAGTCGAAGCGATATCTACTGGAAGATTTAGGTATGGATAAAAATATTACGAAAGAGTTATAGAAAAGGCTCCTTAGTGGTAAAAGGGTTAGCTAGAATATCTACAAAGGAAAAAAAGAACTTACGATTTTGGATGTTTAAATAATGCAAAAAGATTCTCTCTCTCTAAATGATCTTCAATGTAATAAAAAGGAGAAAGTAAGTTTACAAAATTTTTAACTCGATTCTATTATTATCTATTATCAAGTAGCTCTCACTCTATTAAATACAAAAAAATAAAGTGTGTGTATAGAAAGGAAAATTTAAAAAATAATAAATATGCGTATAAGATGGAGGCATGAGCGTAGCATTTTCTCAAGAATCTTAATCGATGTGTCATTGTAGAAGCAAAATTTCCAAATTCTCTCTCCCACTGGCTATGCCATAAGGGTTGAATACGCTCTATATAATCACATTTATCTTTCCTGGAATGGTTGGTGAAATATAAATCATTTTAGACTATGATGGGCGAACTAGAATAGCAATTGGGAAATATAAAGGAAAGCATTTTATTTTATCAAGATTTGATCAAACGCTTCTTCAGTAACCCAGTAGTTAATGTTTGGAATAGTTTACCTAACGTTGTAAAAACTAGTATTTCACTTATAACTTTTTAAAATAAGTTTAATAGGATATATGAAGGATTCTGCTAGTTTATAGTTAACGACAATTTTCTTAATGTTTTTTTTCACTCTATGTTCCCTCTTAAAAATTTCATATTGACTTCACTAGAAGTTCAAGGCTGTTGTTCGGTATTAATTATGTACTTGCTTCTTTTAACTTTTTCCATGTACTAAAGATTGGGCTATTATTGGTTGTCAAAAATTTTTAATAATTAAGTCACCTATCCATTTATTCTAAAATTAATTCATCATTACTGATTGATTGTTAGCTATAGTCAGAAAAAATATGATTACATGTAACAATCTCTGCATTTAAAAAAATATTTTTCAAGGTATAAACAATCGAGATACGGCATATATATATATTTATATATATATATATATATATATATATATATATATATATAGTATATATTTGAAATTATATGTTAATTTATATTAATATATATATATATATATATATATATATATATATATATATATATATATATATATATATATATATATATATATATATATATATATATATATATCTATATATTGTATGTTAAATGTATATATATATATCCATATATATTATATATTATTAATATATATATATATATATATATATATATATATATATATATATATATATTTATATTATTTATATATTTATATTAATATTATTATTATTGTTATATATATATATATATTATTATTATAAAGAAATATATATTACAATATTATATATATATATATATTGTTGTTATTGTTATTATTTATGTTTATATATATATATATATATATATATTATTATTATTATTATATATATATATATATATATATATATATATTATATATTAAAAATAGAAACATATATATTATATTATTATATATATTATTATATATACTTTATATGTTATATCTTGGTTATCTTATATATATATATATAATATATATTATATATATTATATATATATATATATACATATATATATATATATATATATTATATTTGTTATTATTCTTTATATATATATAAAGAGTTATTATATATATATATATATATATATTATTATTATATATATATATATATATATATATATATATATATATATATTATTATTATATATTATTATACATATTATTATATATATATATGCCGTATCCGATCTTTCTACCCTGAAAACATTTTTACGAATGCAGATGACGAAAAATCATATTGCATATATATATTATATATATTATTATTATTATTATTATTATTATATATATATATATATATATATATTATATATATTATTATTATATATTATTACATATATATATAGTATATATATTATTATATATACATATATATATATATATATAAATATTTATATATCTATTATATTATATATCTATATTATATATATATTATATTATATATATATATATATATATATATATATATATATATATATATTATATATTATATATATTATTATTATATATATATTAATATATAAAGATATATATATATATATATATACTTATATTACATATTATTTTTATATAATATATATATATATATATATATATATATATATATATATATATATATATATATATATATATATATATATATATATAATATTATATATATTATATATATATTATATATTAAATATTATATATATTATATTATATTATATTATATTATATATTATATATTATATATTATATATTATATATTATATATTATATATTATATATTATATATTATATATTGTATATTATATATTATATATTATATATTATATATATATTATAAGGAAGTGATAAAGGTTTATAGAAAGAGAGTGTAGGGATCTTAAGAGAAGTAGAGCATTTAGAAGAAGTAGCGAATGTGTAGTATCCATTTTTACATTGAAGCAAATGAATAAGTAAATAAGAAAGAAGAGGAAACTATGTTTAGGTTTAATGGACTTACAACTGGCGTATTACAGGAATAATATATGGTGTTGGTGGTAGGCTTCTGAATGGAGTTAAATATATATGTGTTGATAATGAAGCGTGTGTAAGAATAAATGGGGTATTGAGTGAATGGTTTAATAATAATCGTAGATTGATGCAGGGATGAATTATATATCCATGGCTATATAATTTATATACGGATGGGATGATGAAAGAATTTAAGATATGATTAGCAGGGAAGGATGTTGGACTGTTGGAAAATGGTAGAGAATGGATGGTACATTGCTTTTTACTTGGTGAGCCTGAAGAAAATTTTAGAAGATCGGTAGAGAGGTTTGGTTGGGTATGGAAAAGGAGGGGGTTTGAAAGTAAATGTAGATAAGAGCAAGGTGATGGTGGTTAGTGAGGAGAGTCCGAATTGTGAAATCATGCTAGAGGTAGACAACTAAAGCAAGTATTGGAGTTTAAATATTAGGCTTTACGCTAGATGAAAAGGGAATGGATGATGCAAAGTGTAGGAAAGTTGTGAATGGTAGGAAGGTGGCTGGTGCAATTAAATCCTTGGTGAATTAAAGGGAACTAAGTAGTCTTGAATGTGGTGGGATATTGCATGAGGGTATGTTGTTACCGGTGTAGTGAAACTACGATGGGTTTAAGAGGTATAGATCTAAGGTATAGTCTGTTTAGATAGGTAGTCTTAGAGGCGTATTAAGTGTAAGAAAAATTGATAAAATGAAGAATGAACGAATCGGAGAGTTGTGTAGTGTTTCGAAAGTATTAAAGGAGTGTATTAAGATGGTTTGGTAATTTGGAAATGATGGATTGTATAGTCGGTTGGTTAAGTGGCTATATAGAGTTGTTGGGAATCGACCAGCTAGGAGATCAAAGAAATAGTGGAAAGAGTCAGCAAGAGAGTGTCTGAGGGAAAGGAATGTGAGCTTAGCACAGGCGAGAAGAATAGTTCATAATAAGAGTGAATGTTGTGGTTTTTTTGAGGTTTGAGGTGGTATGGTTATGAGCATGACCTAGGGAATGAACCTTGACATTGAAGAGATGCCATAGTTGGTGATTGTCATGGTGATTGAACCTTCAGAGTGGATTTTGACCGTGGGTCGCGCACTTCTATACTTGTAATAGTCTTCTTAACTATTATATTTCCGGTGCGTGCTTGCGCACCTCACCGATATTTATTCCTGGAGAGCCGAGGGGCAACTGATATATATATATATCAGTTAGCATATATATATATATATATATATATATATATATATATATATATATATATATATATATATATATATATATATATATATATATATATATATATATATATATATATAATGTAAATCTAATTCTATATTAAGTAAAGGAATAATAATAATACAATAATAATAATAAATAATAAATATAATAAATATTAATAAATAATACATGCATATAATAATAATAATAATAATAATGGAATAATAATAATGTTATATGTTAATAATAATAATAATAATAATAATAAATGAAATAATTAAATCGATGGTTGCAATATTCGAAAGACTAAACTTACGCGAGAGAGTTTTAAAAAGAAGCGAAAAATGTGTTAATAGAAATGACAAATGAATCATCCGCTTCTTGAGTAATTGACTTTACGCTCAAGTTCTCTTCTTCTTCTTCTTCTTCGCAAAGAATTTCCAATCTTTTATTTTCTTCTATTCCTTTTCTTTCAACACCTCCATTTTCTTTTTCCATTACTTATCCTACCTCTTTATTATTATTATTATTATTATTATTATTATTATTATTATTATTATTATTATTATTATTATTATTATTATTATTATTATTATTATTATTATTATTATTATTATTATTATTATTATTATAATTATAATTATTATTATTATTATTATTATTAATATTATTATTATTATTATTATTATTATTATTATTATTATTATTATTATTATTATTATTATTATTATTATTATTAATATTATTATTATTACCTCTGCCTTTCTTTTGTCTTTTCACCTATTCCTTTATATATTTTTTCTCCTTTCCTTCTCTCCCTTTCTCTTTCTTTGTTTTTCTCCCTTCTTTCTTTTCCTTCACTTTTACCCTCCCTCCCTTCTTCTTTATCTTTTTCCCTTCTTCCTCTCATTTTCTATTTTTCTCCCTCTTATTTCCTCTTTCATTTTTTTTAATTATTTTTAATCTGGTGGTTAACGCGAAGTCCGCTTTGACAATAAAGAATATAAATGGCTGCAAGAAAATACTTTTCGAAGTGACTACTTTAAAATTTGGGAGGTGAAGTCTTGAAAAAAATATTATTAATTATTATTATTATTATTATTATTATTATTATTATTATTATTATTATTATTATTATTATTATTATTATTATTATTATTATTATTATTATTAATGCTATTTGTTGTTGGTTGTAAATATATTGTTGAAAAATTGCTGCTTTATTTTCTGGACTCTTTTGAATACAGGAGAGTAATATTGTTATTACTCGAATCATCTCGTTCTTTATCTCTTACAATTAATTAAACTATATATATATATATATATATAAAATATATATATATATATATATATATATATATATATATATATATATATATATATATATATATATATATATATATATATATATATATATATATATTGCTAACTGTCGTCGGAGTTGGACGCATTAAAAACAGAAGGGAAAAAGGAAAAAGAAGAAAAAGAGAAGATCTAGAGTAGAGAGTAAGAAGATTGAAATCTTCAACAGGACTATAATCAGAAAGTTCTAAAAGATTTTTTGTCTGAGGAAAAGAATGTTCTGCTTGAGTTAAGGCCAGTTAACTATTTAGAACCAGCTATCCTATTTTTCAAAATCTACATGAAATATTTTAAATTTTTATTCAAATAATGCTCTGAAATTAGACTCAGTTTTAAATTAACACAATATTATTATTTTTTTAAACAAAATCAAGAAGAGGAGTAACAAAAGATTTAATCCAGTTCTTTTATAAAATTAATTATTTTAAATATACAATGAAATGATATCTGAATTAATTTCGGTGAGGAAGAGCAAAATTTTTGTCAGTACTTTTAAATAAAAAAATTAAAACAATTTGGATTTAAAATAAAGAAGCTACTTTAAGTGATTTCTGGTCTAGTGTTGGAGGCTTCGACGCAGTTTGTCAATATGGAGATTTTCTTCGCATGGTTACAGGGCGACAGGGCTAGCAACCCGGTCCTTTCTTTCGCTTGTACTACTTTGACCAGTTGGAATCTTATGCGCCTAGAAGCAAGATTCTCTGGAGAGCTCTGGAAGAACGAGTTTTGAGGCCTAATGGAAGAAGATGCTGTCTCACCGAAAGGGCGAAACCCTACCCAGAGTGTCTAACTCTCGAGGATCAGCGTCGGAAACCAGAGCTAAGAAATGGTTTTCTCAGAGTGTTTTAGGTTGAGGAGCTTCGAGCCAGAAGGCTAGAAGATGCTGACCAACTGACAGGGCTTGAAACCCTTCCTGGAAATGCTGATGATTTATATATATATTAGTCATATTATATTATTGTTATATAAAGAAGAAGTAAGAAGATATATATATATATATTATTAGTTGGTTATATTATTGTTATTATTATATATATATATATATATATATATATATATATATATATATATATATATGTTACATATATATATATATATATATAAGGGTTGGAAAAACATGGTTTTAAAAAACAAAAACCATTGTTTTTAAAAAAAAAAATAAACCAATGTTTTTTTTTTGGGTTTTTATGCTATTTTGATGGTTTTAATGTAGTTTTTAATGGTTTTAATAGATTTTAAAGGCAAAAATCACTACTGGAAACTGTTATACACATGTGCTAACACATATTTTAAAATTCCTTAATAAATTTCTTTAGATTCTTAAATTTCAAATTTTCTTGATAACTGTAAATTGGTATAAAATTATTATTATTTTTTGAGTTTTACATAAACTCATAAAGTAAAAAATAAGAGGGTATATTATAATATATAAACTCTATCTGAAAAAGGTTTTACTTTATTATTTTACCCCAAAAATATTATATTTGCAATACACCCAAAAATATAATTAATGGCCAATTGCGATATGACGACAATGTCACTTTATATTTGAACTCTCTTTAAAGGATGACAGATGATAATGATGCACAAAGAAAATCCGCTGCGCTACGATGCCACATTTCTCACAAATCCTCACACTCCACATATGAGTTTTATTATAAACTTTTGAAATGTGGCATCAATGGGTAGAAAATGAATTCTCAAGAGCTCGAAACAAGAATCATGTTTTAAACATTTAAATTTACATATATATATATATATATATATATATATATATATAAAGATATTATTATTTGCTATATATATATATATTTATATATATATTTATATATAATTATTATATATATATATATATATATATATATATATATATATATATATATTATAATCATTCTCACAATAATATAAAATTTGCAGAAAATTTTTTATTGCCTTTCAGCTACTCTTCGATTGAAATATTGAGAAAATCATATCAACATGCTAAAGAAAATCATTAATAAATATATTTTAGATATTTTATGCATGGTTTTTTATTATTTTAAACCACAAAAGTCTTTATGTATTTAAAGGTTGAGCCTATAGACTAATGGATGAAACCAAATAGTTTAATCCTTAATTCCTATTTATATATACAAATACATTTTAGTTGTCAATTTAGTATATATTAGGATGCATAAAAATATCGATATATCGAAATATCGATATTTGGCTCGATATATCGATATTTTTGGGCGATATTTTCTTAGGGCGATATATGATATGCCTGATATTTTTCTAATATCGGTAAATCCGATATTCTTTTTCAAACCTTAAAGGCTCGCGCCGCGTACAATAAAATCTTATCCCCTCCCCCGACACCCTGAAGTGATGAAACTCTCTTTTTCTCCAACATTCCGTTCTTCGTCCATCCCCAATGTCGTGTATAAATAAACCGAAAAATTGGGGTTTTAGATTTTTCGTCTTTTCGGGAACCAAATAGGGAGAGGGGGGATCGACATGGCACATACCACATAGTCAAATTGTCTTCTTGAGTATTCACTAATCACTATTCAGTTATTCAGTGGCAAGACTTTGCAGTCCACCGCAGAGACCAGCCTGATCCTGATTTACATGTAGCTCTATGGAGTGTGTTCAGTGTCAGTGTGGACGAAGATAATCCTTGCAGGAATCTAATACTGGAACAGGACTCAGTTGGTTTACAGTTAACATACCGAGTACCGACTAGTTTAATCATCTACTAGCGATTACGATTGTTTTGCTTTCTAAATATGTAATTAATCCCAATTAACGATTTTATAATAGCCATTAATAAAAGTTAGTATTTGGGGTACATCACTATGCTTTTCTTATGATAAGTCGTCTGGCATCCAGTTCGAACTTCTTAAATATTATTTCATTTTAATACTAAAATTTAATAGATTTTCTTAAGATCCAGACTTCCAGAGTCGTCCAAGTATCAGTTGTCTACCATCCAATTTAAATTAATTCTGTTGTTAGAATCAATATTTATTTTCTACTAAATAGAAATCATTTTGAAGATTCCTAGCTTCTTTAATACTTAATAGTTATTTTCATTTTTAATACGAAAAAAAGGTGATTTTTATGATTATTGTTTAACTTTTTCTAGTGAAACGTGATTTTCTTATTTAATTTATTCATTCGTCCACAAAGTCAAAAACACACCCAGTTCCTCAAGATCCAACATCAACGCTTAGCACAACTTCAGGCTTCAACCTCTTGAGTTGGAAACTTGAAAGCTGGAAGACCTGAAGAGTGAAGATCCTTTTTCCATTTCTACCACTTTTCTTCTGTACATACGTCTGCTTCATATTTATAAATTATATATATATATATATATATATATATATATTTATATATAGTATATATATATATATATATATATATATATATATATATATATTTCTTCTCTAAATATATATATATATATATATATATATATATATATATATAGACAAAGTTACTTAACGGCCACACGGAACGGAAGCGGATAAGTTTATATATATATATATATATATAGTTATATATATATATATAAATATATTATATATATATATATATATATATATATATATATATATATATATATATATATATATATATATATATATATATATATAGTTATGCATTAACAGTAATACTGTGAAATACCTAACAACTGCTCATTGTTTAAGAACGCAAATAAATCTGTTAACATCATCATATCTGCCGTTGTAAAATAAAAAACATCGTACATCCCTAAAACTTTGTTATTTATTTTATTTTTTATTTTATGTTAGTTTTAATTTATTTTGTACTTTTCATAACTGAAATTTTGCCCCTGATTCCAAAAATGTATTATTTTTAGTGTAGCTATTGTTGTTTTTTATATATGTGTGTTTATCTGTAGGATATATATATATATATATATATATATATATATATATATATATATATATATATATATATATATATATATATATATATATATATATATATATATATATATATATATGTATTAGTGTTTGAGGAGGAGGAGAGTGTAGAGGAGGAGGTGTTAGAGGTTAGAGTAGGGGGTGTAGTATTGGAAGAAGTAAAGGTTTTTAGATATTTAGGGATGGAGTTGGGTAAGGGGGGAGGGATGAAGGAGGAGATAGAGCATAGAATAGGCGAAGGAATGAGAGCTTTGAGTGGTCTGAGAGAAATATGGAAAGGGGGGATCTATCACAGAAAGTTAAGATAAGTATGTTTGAGAAAATCTGTGTACCAGCGGTATTGTACGGGTGTTGGAGGTTGAATGCCAGGTCCAGGAAAAAGTTTGAAGTATTTGAGATGAAGGGGTTGAGAGCGGTTTGTGGGGTCAGTAGAAGGGAGAGGATTAGGAATGGGGTGGTGAGGGAGAGATGTGATTGGAGGAATGGGTTGGTGGAAGAGCGGAGAAGGGAATGTTAAGATGGTATGGGCATTTAGTGAGAATGGAGGAACAGAGAGTGGTTAGGAGAGTTTGGGATGCGGAGGGGATAGGAAGGAGAGGAAGGGGGAGACCAAGAAGGAGGTGGATGGATGGAATAAAGGAGATGCTGGAGGAGGGAGGATGGGGGAGGAAGAGGGTAGGGTGTTGGCGAGGGATAGAGTGGGGCAGGAGGTGGGCGGGGCGAGATGAGAGGTGTGAATGTGGAGGCTGTACGCACCACTCACTCGCTCAAGGGACAAAAGAATGTATAATAACAAAAAAAATAATATATATATATATAATATATATATATATATATATATATATATATATATATATATATATATATATATATATATATATATATATATATATAGGGGATTATAATATATCAAATTATAATCGGATTATAAAATATCGAAATATCGATATATCGAATATCGATATTTTTCTGGCGATAATATCGAAGGCGATATGATATTTTTTTAAATATCGATATATCGATTTATCGATATTTTTTAGATATCGGGCATCCCTAATATATATATATATATATATATATATATATATATAGGTACTTTATGATTTCGCCAACCACAATAAAAAAAGAGTAGATGTAAAGTTGGTATTGCGTATTCTATTATGCAGCAAGAACTGCCTTTAAGGCTTTTTTTTCTATTTAAAATTCAATTTAATTTATTTTTATTTTTATCTGTTTCCGTGAAGTTTAAAAAGTATAAAATATTAAATTTCAATGGAATTGAAAACCATTTAAATATAAAGAATTTAATGTAATGAAATTATTTTCCTAATATTCGTAATATCAGTGTTACTAGTAATATGTTTCAAAATTGAAATTATGTATGAAAATAAATTAACACTATTGTTTGGCAAGTACGTTCAATGTTTTGTGCATGAGCTGTTTCTTGTCTCAAAATATTTTTTTTTTAAAAGAGCCATAATCCATATCTAAAATACTACAAACATCTACCGGGAAAAGGAATACATTGCTGGAATGCTGGTAAAATTTTAAAGTGGAACTGTAAAAAAAAAAAAAAAAAGTTCAGTGTCTGTTATATTAGCTACAGGGAAAGGGGAATTACATTTTTGAATCCTGGTAAAATTTTAATTTGAAATGCAAAAAAAAAAAAAATAGAATTATTGTTAAATAATTATAGTAATATGAGTAGAAGGCCTTTTTAGAGACCTTTGGTTACTCGTTAAAATAAAATAAATAGACTTTCATTAAATTTTTTTTTTTTTAACCAAAGAATACCCCAAGGGGTATCCCGCACCGATGGCAGGAGTCGAGGTCTTTCGGCCTTCCGTGGAACTACGGGTAGGACTAATTCTTCTCCAGCAGCGTCTCCGGAACCCCCGATCTTTGGTATTTGGGTGTCGCGGGGTTCCTCCGGCTCCTTCCCTACGGGGTATGGAAAACATCCCCACCTATGTTCCCCGTCGAGCCCCCTACATTGCCGTGTAATACCTTTACAAATAATATATATATATATATATATACTATGTCCCCCGCCGGCTCGAGCTCCCCCCAAAAAAATAGCCTTTTTTTTTTTTTTTTTTTTTTTTTTTTCACAATACATTTTCCGGCACTAAAATGTCGCCAGGATTCCAAACATCTCCCATTCTTTCTTCCTGTAGTTCATTGTAGTTTTTGAGATATGTGGATTGTGGCTCTTCTAGAGGTTGGCCTTATAATTATAATTATAATTATAATTGCAATTATACTTTATAATTATAATTATAATTATAATCCTCAGTACAATTATAATTGTTTATATTATACATACAGTTATAAATTCGTAGCATTATTATTACTATTAATATTATTACTATTATTATTATTATTATTATTATTATTATTATTATTATTATTATTATTATTATTATTATTATTATTATTATTATTATTATTATTATTATTATTATTATTATTATTATTATTTTTAACCTTTTTGAGGTAAGAGTAAATGAAATCTGTAAAATGTATTAAATAAATGCAATGTAATATAAATTAATATGCGCTAAGCTCAAAAACCTTAATATATGGTCTTTTCTTCGTACTAAACCTTTTCCTTTTCAAGCGAACCATAAGTGCTTGCGAGATTTAAAATATTTTGCGAGATTTAAACTATTTTCTTTCTGTTTTACAACAATATTATGATATTACTACCAACCTTACAAAATTAGTGGTTGGCGAAATCATTAATGTGAACCTTATATATATATATATATATATATATATATATATATATATATATATATATATATATATATATATATATATATATATATATATATATATATATATATATATATATATATATATATATATATTATATATATATATATATATATATTAAGTGGTCAGATAACCCTAAAAGTAGAACACACAAAATTGTGCATTGTTATTATTTTGTCCTATGTGAGCAATTTTATAATTTCAATAGTTTTACATTGTATTTAATTAATAAAAACACTTATCGGCG
>JABUQX010020817.1:32500-48068 GCA_015478945.1 Trachelipus rathkii
GGGAGAAGGTCGAATATTCAGCATTCTCAACGATCTGGAGCACCTAATTAGAGAAAATACACACGTTCCGGATAGTGCCAACCAATTCTTGAACACTCTTTTATCACTCACAACTATCCTTCCTATAAATGAACCTGTTTCTGATTATTTACCACCAATCTCCATTTATAATCCTTTATATATATCTTAGTAATTTATTTGTTCTCCCCTCAAAAAAAAAAAAACTCTTTCTCTCTTTTCTTTTCTCCAACACTCTCATCTTCTGCCCTAAGAGTATTTTCTGACACTTTAACAGAGCCGATTGGGGGGTTTTGCGTCGCTTCTACGCCAATTATTACTGGGGTGACTACTTTGACTGAAGATGCTTCGACTTCTGCTGATAAGGGGGCTGCATTCGTTGATGGGATGAGAAGTTCATTCCTTCTTCTACTAAAGCTTTCCTCAAAATCCATAGTTTGATCATGCCATTCATGCTAGAGACAATGGCTATCGGGAGTGAAAAAATTCTAGTTCTCCTATCACTCTCGCTAATTTTCATTTAACTTGGAATCGTTGCGTGGATACTATTCGACGACCAAAGGGACTTTCAACAAATTGAGCAGACCTCCTCTGTTCCCTTACTGACAAATCTTTCTCTCCTCTAGGCAAAAATATTTCAAAAAACTTCTGTAAATCTCCCTTTCCTCCTCTTGCTCGCTCTAATGGTTTTATTGCAAATACTCCAACTGAAAAGCCAATCTCTTCAGCCTCCTGTTTTCATCTAATTCAAACTTGAAAGACTCTGGCAATTCTTCTCCGCTTTCTACTTCTCCCTTCATGTGTCCCATGACTTTACCTGTAATTACACTTGATCGGGTGCATGGACCCCTGAAATCTATAAACATTAGGAAGGCGAGAGGCCAGGATGGCATTCCTCCCCAAGTTTTGAGGGAACGTGCTTCTGAGCTGGCACTATCTTTCGTACAACTATATTTTCTATGCCTCAGTGTTGGAAGCGTACGTATGTCCAACCTATTCCGAAGAAAGGTAGCAACCCTGATCCTTCTATCTATCGACCTATAGCTATCACTTCCATCCTATCTAAGATCTTTGAAACCCTTCTTAACTCTCATTTCTTAGATCATCTGGAATCTCATTCTCTTTCCGATCACCAGTGCTGCTTTCGTCGCTTGAGGTTTTCCTGTGATATATTTTCCTATTTAACAGATTTATAGATTCTAAACTTAGGGACCATGGGGAGACATGTGTAGTGGCACTTGACATATCTAAAGCATTTGACCGGGAATGGCAAAAGTCACTACTTTCCAAGCTCCCTTCCTTTGGGTTTCCTCCTTCTGTTTGCTTACTTATGTCTAGTTTTCTTTAAAATAGCTAAATATTGGCTTTTGTTGATGGAGCGACTACAACTTCTTTCCATATGAATATTGGTGTTCTCAGGGTTCTGTCTTATCCCTTACTCTAGTCTTGTTTTTCATTAATGATTTTCCCAGCTGCCCATCTTACTCTCTCCACTCATATACAGCTGACTCGAATCTCCATTTTCAATTAATTTCGGATCTGCTTTCTCCTTTGCTTTTAAAATTCCTTTTAATCTTCCCAATACTATTGTAGATGATCTGGATAGAATTTCCTGGTGGGGCCATCTCAACCTTGTGAAATTCAATTCTTTGAAAACATAACTTCTACAAACCTCCCCCTCTAAGACACCTAGATTTCCAATCTCTTTTCCATTCTGTTTAGACTACCAGACTTTTCTCCTCTTCTCAGTTACTCCAACTATATAAGGGTCTCATCCGCCCTGGTATGGAGTACTGAACTGGTTTCACCCGGCTTTTGGATAGGGTCGAGTCAAAGGCCAAAAGGCTTATAAACTCTTCTGTACTTTTCAATTCACTTGACCCTCTATCGATGTTGGATCTTTTTCTCTTTTATATAGGTACCAAAGCGGCAAGTGCTCGACAGAACTGACCACTCGCATGCTATCACCTTCACGATGCCCTAGTAGCACAAGGTGTGCATTGACTGCGTGTGAGTTTTGTGCAGATATTAGTAACTAAAGGATTATTCGCTGCGGGGTTTCCTTTTTTCCAGTCACCTCTGTTCTGTGGAATTCTCTTCCATATTCTCTTTCCTACTAAATTCAATATTCCTCACATTAAGGCCTGGGTCTGTGATCATCTGAGTAATTTGCGTTAGATGAGGGCTACTTTTTTAATGTTTTATCACCCCTCCTTGAATAGGGTTTTGCCCGTGAGCAGTGTTGGGAATATATATATATATATATATAGTATATATATATATATATATATATATATATAGAAAGATATATATATATATATATATATTTGTCTATATCTGTGTATATATATATATATATATATATATATATATATATAATTAAAGTTATCACCATCACTCACGGGCAGAACCCAATATCAAGGAAGGGTTTAATAATAATAATAATAATAATAATAATAATACATATAATAATAATAATAATAATAATAATAATAATAATAATAATAATAATAAAGCAAAACCCCATTCAATCCTATTTCATAAATTTCGCATGTAAGCACGGACGCAATATTTAGGTAAGGGAGATTAAATTCTGAAGAAAGACAGATGGAAAATTTCCACATAACAGATGTGGCTGGAAAGAAGGAAGTATCACAGCGAACAAGCATGAATTTGCTAACATCACAAAATTAACATGCAGACATTGCCCCCTTTGTGCAACGAGGGCATCGTGAGGGTGGTGGTATGCGAGTGACTCAAGCAAATGCCGCTGTATACCTATAAAAAAAGAGCATCAAAGTCACGCAACAGGGTAGTTTAAAACAATTTCGGCATTTGACTCGACTCTATTTAAAAGACATGTGAAACCGGATCCCCTCCGCCAGATTTGAGAGCAGTACTCCATAGTTTATATTTTTGGAATAACTGAGAAGCAATAATAAAAATATCGCAGTCTAAGCAAACTCCTAGATTCTTGGAAGCTCCCCTAGCATTTGTTGTTATATGAGATTCCAAGACATTTTTTTATTTATGATACCACCACCACCAAGGGTGTTTGTATTGTTAACAAGAGAAATAGAAGATTTAAAAAAGAAGGAGAGTTTTAGAAGTTATTTTAAAGAGTTGAATTTTACAAGGTTGATATGACTCCACTGATGCAGCTGTTGAGATGGCTGTATCTGTTGAGACTGGAGCGGCTGTTGGGAGTTGGGAGATTTTGTTCGGATGATGTATTATATTTCATTTTCTCATATTCGTTATATGGTAAAACAGTTATCTTTTTCATTAATCGGTTATCCACTTATTTATGAAAGGAGCAGTGACTGAAAAGAGTAAATGTAGGAATAAACCGCCTCCTTTCTGCAGTAACGCCTTTTCATTTAAATCACATTACAGATTACAGTAGTGATTTTTTTTATCTTACGGGAGAGTTTTTTTAATGATGTTTCTATGAAGCGTAGCTTCACCTTCTGAGGTCTTTTTAAAGGAACATTTCCTTTTATAAGATTTAGACAGATTTCGCATACACATTGGATAAATTTCTCGTCTTCACGGATTAGTCTACGTTTATCAGCTGTTTTCAAATTTTTAATTTTTTTTATAAGAAGTAAATACTTTACAACTAAAGTACTTATTATTCAGGTATTATACAATTTCTATTTTGTTAGGTAAAATATTTGTACAGAGCTGAACTCTATACGTGTTTTTAGAATAAAGTTTCCACACTAAATAACCGTGTGGCTTAGATGTGACTTCTTTATATACTTTCAAATCAATAACTATTTTTTTTGCATAAGAAACATCTGAGTAGACAACATATTTATTGGACTCTTTTTTTCCGAACAGTAGCAGATATAGGATGTTTAAAGACATCTCTCATATACTTATTCTAATGAAAAATGTTTTGTGTTATAAAAATACGAAAATATTTAATTGATGGGAGTAAACAGTGAACGTTTCAGCTATATCCTCTTTCAGCTTATGCATCAAATCATCTAATACAATGATTTTATGTCCATGCTGATTTTCCATTGATTTGACATCGTATATTCCTTCATAAAATTGAATTACATTTTTATATTCATTAAGTTTTGTTGGTAGATATTATAATACCACATTATTTTAACAGATTCTTCTTCGAAATGTTCAACCTCTTTTAAAATATTTAATAGCAAATAGGTTTTCTCACAGCTTGCAGGGCCTGTAGCAAGGCATGTAGCTGGGCTATGGAATATAAATTTACGCACATCCATAATCATCTAATATTTGAACATTAATGTATTTTACTTACAAAAAAAAAAAAAAAAAAAAAAATAACCAAAAAAAAAAAAAAAAAAAAAAATAATATATATTATATATTATTATATATATATATATATATATAATATTATATATATATATATATATATATATATATATATATATATATATATATATATATATATATATATATATATACTATATATATATATACTATATTATATTATCATATATATATATATATATTATATATACACTAACCTATCATCGTCATCAGCTTATGAAGATCGTCTTTACGCCATCACACACATTATGAAACCGAATTATCATGGACTTTGTACATCTGCCACTTATCCAATGTTTATTCGTCATTCATATCTGTGGATTGGCGGTAAGGCACCTATCAGCTCGTCGTAATGGCATCATTCATTATATTATGACGGATAGGGTTGGAAAGAGAGTCAGGTTGTGATATAACCTTTGGCGAGTGAAATAGTCTATAAAATATAGTGCAAAAATAGAATGTCTCCTTTGGGTATGTATAATTTACATGTAATGATCACCTTGAATATTCTAATGGTCAATAAACAATGATGTTATTTTCACAAAATGTCTGTCCAAATACGAATTAAAGCAGTAAAGCAATAGCGCATGGCTGAATGGGAGGGGGAGCTGGTCTGGGATGTTTGCGCTACTGAACTATTGACTTACTGCCTTAGGGCAACAAAGAACATGTTTTTATTAATAAAAATTAAGAATTTTTTTAGTATAAATATAAAATGTTTAAAAATCTTTTAATAATGAAATAGATTTTCTATCTGTTTCATTATTAAAAAGTTTTCAAACATTTTGTTTTTAAATAAAAATGTTGCAGTTAATTAATTAATTAAAATGTCTGTAATCATAATCTTGTCCTTTAGCAATTACGTGTTTCATTCTATGAAAAGAATTCCTACAAATCTATATTTATATGCGACCTCATACCTTACTCATTTAATTAAATGTTGTCCAAGGGCTTAACGACTTGTAGAACAAGAAGCTTATTGCACTTACCGTATGTTTTCATACTAGATTACGTCGTATTTTTCACGACACTACCTACATATCTCGCGTCCTTGAATGGGACCACGCGCGCGCCAAGAGTTGGGTACTCATTTCACGCCAACTTCTTGTTAAACAAATTAATAATAATGATAATAAAAGCAAGAAGAGGGACAATGGTGACACTATTACCAAAAAGTACTCCCACTGTTATCCAGCCTGCTAAGGAATTAACGTAAGCGAACTTGCCTATGGTTTCGAGTCTCAAATAACAGTCTATGCTACTACCATGACACCAATCAGCTGCTCCGACCTTCCTTCCTAAGCCTTCCGCAATCAAGCTTGTAGCCAGCTTATTTTTCCGCATATCGCCAGTTATACGCAGGACTATCCTTTTCCAGGTTTCGTCACTTTTCGGATGGTGAGGAGGTGATCACAAACGCATGAGCGGGAAAGGTCGAAACTACAAGTCTATCATCTGACGACAAATTTTGATACTTGAATATCTGATATCTCTACGCACTCTCACATATGGTACTCATTATAGTATTAACTTATCCTATATTATTACTTACTTAGCACTACTATAAACTAATTTGGTCGACTCGCAGTGTGGGGCTCTGCTCCACCCTCACCACCCTTCTTCTCTCTGCACTTCTCCCGCCTCTCTCTCCTTGGCAGGCCCTCATCCCCATACGTGTTCACCCGGTCGCGCACATTCTCAGCTGTCTTTGGGCTCTGAACATCCTGTCCAATGCCCCTGCACGTTTTCCAAAATCCTGTCACCTGCTAACGCGTGCCACCGGTGTTCAACGCGGCCTATTGCATCTCTGCTCCGGTGGCCTAACGGCCCTCGTTCGGCGCCTGAACCACCCTGACTCATCAGTATTACTTCCCTACTTTTGCTCCACAGGGAATTACGTTTTCTCCTCTACTCTTTCCAGTTTTTGTTGACTCCGTGTCGCGTACGCTAAGTGAATTCGTGCACTTGGTCTATCAATGACTGTAAATCATACTGTCCGGCACATGTACAAGATAAGGTTTTGTTTCCACAGCGTAATGTAAGATGCTTTTATTAAAAGATGTGAGGGTGTGTTCCGGGGTTCTCCTTGGCCCATTTTACCAATTTTCCTACTCTTTGTAATTATGTTAATTTGGTGATGAAAATTGTTCTCGTTCCAAAGCGAAATCTATTCGAGGTAACTTTTCTGTTCTTTCTATTTCTTTGACTAGGAACACATTAGATGCCGGATGCCTACTCAGGTAGTCTGGGGCAACATTATTCTTCCTTTTTTGAGTACACTATGGTTGGGTGGAAACTGTTTACGAATAAATTCCATCTTGCTAACCTGCCGGTCTGCTGCTTATTTCTGAAAATAAAGCAGAGAGGTTGGTTGTCAGTGAGATAGTGACTTTAATAGCCAAAGATGTGTTTAAACTTCTGCAAAAGAACACACGGCTAATCATTCCTTTTCGATCGTATCATTAATTTTAACTCACTGCCCTGAGTGTCCCGGACAACACGAAAGATAAGGCTTCTCTTCCCTTTCATTTCTTCAATTGGTACAAACACTCCTCCGGATTCGTAATTACTGGGCATCTGTATCCAAAGAATTCCTTGCTGGTAAATCGGAAGACGTTATGTTGTGGCTGCACCACTAGTTTCTCGTTTATCACAAGTGTCGAAAGCTTGTGTGTTGTTTTTCGTCAAAAAGTGACATTTTCTTTATCAATCTACAAAGTTTGCTAACACACTGGCGGCGAAGTCCTTTAGAGGAAGCGAAAATAAGAGAAGAAACAGTATAAACTCTGTGTCTCCTCACATTCGTTATGGGGGGGGACAGAATACTCTTCATTGTTTTGTCCTTTGTCAAGGATCTGACTAATTCATTCCTCTTTTTTCCTATTTTTTCTTGAATTCCAAGTACACAAACAGCTGAAGTAGAAAACTAAACTTGGAAATTATTCTAATCTTATTTTTCTCTAAAGCATGAGCACCTTCTTCAATATTTTCAAGAGGTTCGGGCAATTCTTCCTAGCACCAAACGTCGTCTAGGTAGACTGTGCTACAGGCCCTTAGCAGGTGGTTTATAGGGGCCCCGACTCCCCCATTGGGGAGGGTTCTCATCGTGCGAGAGTAGCGCTTGGGGCGTTCTTTGTGGCCGAACACATGCTAGCGGGTATGGGCCCAAAGACTTTTCCTTGTCCTTAAACGCCATCGCTTTTGTGTTTCTCTTTCTATCTCAAGGCGTTGTATCATCAAGTATCTACAGATGTAATACATGATTCCTAAGGGAGGTAAAATTCGTCGATAGATCAGGCAAAGGAAACACAAATGTTGTCCTGATGCTATGAGTTGAGGTATCTGTAATCCAAACCATCTTGCTTCGTACTATTTTTTTTCTTGCCACCAGAGAGTCGGGTGACAGTGGGGGGCGTATCCTGCTGGATGTACTCTTTTTTCCTAGGTGCGGAGCTCGGTGAAATCATCGGATGTCTGCAATACCTGTGCGGGTAACGTTACTGTTTTACGAAAGATACTTTAGGGGCATCAGGTAACAGCTCAATCTTAAATTTTCTGAAGCGGACAGACTGGAACAGCATCATCATCTAGTGCCAATACGTCATGGTAGTCCATGAGGAGCTCTAGCAGTTCTTCCAGATACTCTGGCTTCTCGAGAAGACAATTCTCTGCCTCTTCTTTCGACATCTTCTCTTCGATGATTTCTTTGTACACTCGCTTTAACTCTGTCTTTGTAAGACCCCTTTTGAGCAGGTGGCTACATTGGCAGAAACTGTTCTCTGGTGTCCTTTATTGTCTGTGCTTCTTCTGATCTGTTTGCTAATAATCGGATACCCTTCTCCTAGATACACACCTTTATTCAGATAAAAGGATTTGTCACTCAAATTTATATAACTGAGGATAACCGTGTTATCCCTCACCGGACTGATTGTATTAGCTACGTATAATGGTCCTTTGGTGAAAGCTGGTGTCATTATGCACAGCCGCTCCAGTTCAAAATCATCTTGAGTTTCCGGTCGGAGTTTTAGATATCCGCATGATTGACTAGGCAAAACAATCTTCTCCATTACCTTTAAATTTATTTTAATTTCTTCATCGATCATTAAATGGCCATCCTCTTCGTGGTCATTGTTCTTCGAAACTTCCAATTTTTCGGATTGGTCCAAATTTTCTTCCAAAGCTGAGGGAGTGTGCTTGAGTTTGGGTCTGGCCCCTCGGGAATCAGCGCTGTGACGGGTTGAGGGAGTGACAGTTCCCGCCCTGTCCTCCTTTTCACCTTTGTCTGGCTCACCTGAGCTTTTCCGTCAAGCCAATTTTCCTATCTTCTTTTTCCTGTCTAGCTTGCTGCTATGCGATATTTCGCGTTGAACGAGGCTGTCCCCCCCTTGGGATAGCAGACAGATCGACTTCGATAGGATACGGTTCATCAACCGCGCGTTGGCGTTATTTAAGTCATTAACTGACCAGCGGCTCTCTATGGAAAGATGCTTCTCCGCGTTGCGTTGTTTTTTAAACTGGCAAGGCGGCCTCCCTAGGAAAAAGATGCGCTTATCCGCGTTGCGTACGTTGTTAACTGGCAAAGGCGGCTTCTTAGGAAAAGATGCTTATATCGCAGCACGTGCGGGTGGTGAGCGAAAACTTTTGGGTTCGAATCCTTAGTCTCCCCCCTCTAGGCCCTCGGGCCTGGGGTAACTGCTCCTCACTTTCTGAAGTCTCTTATCCTCTTAAGATTTCCATCAGAAAATTCTCTCAACAAATAATTCTTGTGGATCGGCAAAGATGGAATACTAATCTCTCTTCCTCCTTGATTAGACATTTGACAGAAAAGAAGTTAATAGTTAATGGAATATTAAGATCAAATACGTGCTACCTAAAGAATATCCAACTGTTCTCTCCTCGTTACACTCACTTGGAAAAGTGGTGAGGTCGTGTTTTATGCAGGGAAGATATAATGTAATTTCTCCTTCAATACCGTTGGTTTATTGTTCACCCCCTGTACCCTTAAATCGGTACGGAGGGTTACTTTAAAGTTTCCCTCTTTTTCCAATTGCTTGAGCGCGGGGGTGACAAACTGAGCTGCTCCAGTTCACCAAGACTTTGTCTTCGCCTCTTACTACTTCAAAGATGGACAAGGTAGACATTCGTAAAACGTGTCGTCAAGCCTAAAAGGAATTTTGCTGTATCGCTTCTTTTCTTTCTCTTGTCTTCCCATCTCTTCTCTCTATCTCAAACTTTTTTCTCACCCGTCCCTCTCTTCGCGATCTAAAATTTTCATCTCTATCTCTCCTAGGATGAAAATTTTCTTCATACCCCATCACCAAATACTGCTACTTTCATTCACTCAAAATCTCTGGCTGGCTCTCACCAATTACCCCGCGTTAAGTCTTTTCTTCATCTGGGGCTTCGTATCCTCCCTTTTTCTTGGGAAGGATCCTGGGCCCTCGCTTGTCTGGGTAGTAAGGTTCTGGCTTTTTCGCTCTTATCCCTTTATCCATATCAATCTGGCTATTGTATGGAGTGAACATCAACAGGGTTTCTGGGATAGGTCTCCAAGGCGGTGCTCCTCTACAGTCTGCGACCCCCTTCGGTGATAGGCTCTACACTCTCGGCAGTAAGGCAATTCCCAGCGGCATGCTTGGAGACGAGTGTCCCACCGTCTCGCAAAAGAAGCACACAGAGTGTTCTTTTAGCTCCTGGCTGACATCTTTTCAAATGCCTTATAGCTCGGTGTAACATATCCTATCTTCACTTCTTCTCTTTTCTTAGGAAAAGTATTGTTCGATTTTACCTCATTCTCTTCCCTTTTTGAGGAGGGTACTGGGGTCTCACCTCCTCCCTTCCTTTCTCTCATACCTTGCTCCCATGGTCCTGTGTCCTATATGAATATTACTCAACCCTTCTGTTCCTTCGATTCTTCTTTTTGGCCAAGAACACCTATGTGGTGCGGCTCATTGGTCTTCTATAACTCATCTTTTAAACAAAGCTCCATTGAAATTTGAGACTAACTTTCGATCAATTCATTTAAATTCATCTCTGTATCGAATACCCTAAGGATCTTTTCTCGTAATCTGTCTCCACCCTTTCTTTCATTTTACGTTTGAATGATCTTCCCTAACCATAGGTTTATCTGCTGGAGTTTGAAGATTGTTATCATCCAGCTCTGCAGGCGGCGGCTCTGGTACTTGTTACGTCTTTAGTTCTAGCACGAATCGTAAAAATTGGAGTCTCTCCCCTTCTAATTCTAGAATTCCTAACATTAAGTGAAACATGTTTTCTTCTCTTCGTTGTAGAAATCTTTAACTGGGCGAGAAAGTCTGTCTAATCTGGTAAATTTGAGAAGGAAGTTTCTCTGAGCATTATATTTTTGCTTCGCATTTTGATCGGATGCTATTTGCTGACTTGCAAAAGTGGATCTTTGACTTTCGTTAATTGGGCCAAAGCATCTAGCTGTGATCAAAAAGAAATGAAATCTGGTAATAATGCTTTCCATATTCTTGTTCTTAAGATGTCTGCAATAATTTTAATATTTCGGAATCGTTGAAAGAGTGTTAACAGATGAGTTGGGTAATGGCGCGTCTCAATTGGGTGTGGAGGCATATATGGTATCCTGCCATCTCCGGGGTAAGAGGAACTGTTAGGCAGGGTTATTGCAAGGTGGCAATTCTGTATAATAGAGGAGTGGGGGCAACCGCCCCGTTCGTATACCCATTTAGCAGGTGTTTCTGGCTGCTGGAGCACTTTCGTTGTTATTTTCTCCCATAACTCCTCCTGTGAGGACGCTTTGTTGTTGAGCGTTGTTAGGCCCAGCAGGGGTTCGGACCGAGCCTGTGGCTTGGTTCTGGATCGGGGGGCCGTCTGGTCCCCATGGGGAGGTGTCCGGTATTTCTGCACCTTCCCACTTGCTTTCATTGAGGTTCTGAGTTTCGCCACCCCAATTTCTACGAATTTTCTTTTTAACAGTAGTGTCAACAGTAGCAGGCTTTAGCTGTGATTCAAGGGTTGTCCAAACGCAACGTTTTGCATATTGGTGGAGTTTCGACCCGGGGAAGGTGCTTCCTTCTCACTACTTGGATTCTGCTAAGAAGTGATGTTAGGGGTTCGAGTGGCCCTTGGGTTCAAAGGAGTTTGGATAGGGGTAATCCCTGGGGGTTCTCGCCCCCCCCTTGTAGTAGGCGTCTCGTCTGTGCCCCCCCTAAATTGACTTGTCCCTGTCCATGACCTTCGTCAGTTTCTTCTTTATTCAAATCGAGGTTCTCATCCTCGTCTCCTTCGTTTTCGTGGCCCTTGTCCCCTTGCTCATCGTGGTCGAGAGGCTCCTCATCTTCCTCATCTCCCCCTCCCTTGGCCCCTCCGTTGGCGCTCGGGGTCACCTTTGTGGCCCACGCCCATCGAACAGTATGAAGAAACAGTAGCACCAACCCACAATTAAATGGTAAAACCCACCATTTTGTTTTTCGTAATCACAAAATATGCACAAAACGTCGGTTGACACTTAATTATCTTCTGTATGCTTCAGAACAGAATGTCATAGTATTAGGACTACAAATGTTGTCTGCGCCCTTCTCGCTATTACTATATATATAGATAATATAATATATATATAGTATTTATATAGATTCTGACTAATTGATAAAATAGTTGTAGGGGGTTTCCAATATGTCACCTATAATATCAAAATGGTGGAAAACTCAACAGAAAAATGTTGTCCGCAGATCTCGTATCTGCTACTACTTCTACTACTCAGACTATCTTTTTACTACTATGCGACGTTTAGGACACCCATATGGGGTATTCTAGACAGAAAATCCTCATAAAATTTTTTCGTTTTTCCCCAATTAAACTGATCCCTATACATATACTATATATATATATATATTATATATATTATATATATATATATAATATATATATATATAAAATATATTATATTATATATATTATATTATATATATAAATATTAATATATATCTTAAAATTATCTTAATTTTAATTAGCGTTTGGGACTGGGGCTTTCTCAGGCTCTCCTGATCCAGCAAATGGGGTAATAATCTTCTGGGGTAACCTCTCTATAGGGTAAATACGATATATATATATATATTATATATATACTATTATATATTATAAATATATAATATATATTATATAATATATATTTATATATATATTATATTATATTATATAGTGTTAAAAATTATTTTAAACAACCTTTAAATTAAAAAATCCGTAGAATATTTTCCAACTAAAAAAAATGTCAGCAGTTTTGTGTCAGAACCACAACTTAACAAGTAGATGTTACAGATATTATATATATAGTATATTTATATTAATATATATATATATATACTACTCATACTATATAGTATATTATTATATATATATATATATATATATATATAATATATTTATATTATATATATATTATAATAATATATATATAATATATTATACATATATATATAATAAAGTGGAGTTGAAAATAAAGGAAGAAAACAAAGAGAGTTCTGTTTCAAGGACTTTTCTGTTTCTAATGCTGCTCTAGTGTATGAACGCTTGTGTATGATTTGAACGAAATGTTTACATCGTACGCATTTCAGCGCCGTTGGTCGGTTGGTCAGTTCGACTTCTCGGGCCTCCGACTCCAATTTTTATGTAAACACTTCTCGCTCACGACTCCGACATAGCGAACAACATTTTTGTGTGAGGCAATGGTTTTGAAGTTCCCTCCTGATTTTTCTCTCTTTGTTTCTGCAATTTTTCAACGCGTTGCCGAATTAAAGAAAAGAATGACTAAAGGAGGAGATAAAAGGAAATATATAAATAATTATTATCATACCTCTGTTCCCCCGACTTCAATTTTTTAATATTAAGGTAGCTTTCTTTTTTTTCAATAAACAGAGATTTGTTAGTTAAAAATATTTGAAATTTGACAACATCGTTACATAGGTTAATTATTAATATTATTAATTATTATTTTCAATCATGGTGGAATTTTTTCCAAACAATTTTAATCATTTTATATAGTATGTTAAATAACGATGGAAGAATCATCCTCAACCTTCTACTATAATCAAATAATAATAATAATATAATAATAATACAATATAATATAATAAAATAATAATAATAATAGTTAAATTAAAATTCTTATTTTTTTAAGAAACTTTTTAATTTAATCGAACAATGGCATAAAAGGAATAATGCGAACGACTGCTAGCTAGTCATTCACGTTATCACAGATATGCAAATAATGGACAGAATAATAATAATAATAAATAATAAAATATAATAACAATAACAATTTAAAAAATTTTTAATGGCTAAAAAGGATGGTTTATCCACCCTAATTATGTTTCTAGAAACCTTTTTTCGTAGAGAGCTCTCTTTGGGGGTTAAATATATATATATATATATATATATTATATAATATATATCTATATATATATATATATTATATATATATATATATATATATATAATATATTATATTATATATATATATATATATATATAATAGATGTGATGAAAATTTGTTTTGATCACATCTAAACCTTACTTATGCATCTCTCGATGCTGCCATATAAGTAGAGGCGTCTGAGTCGTGGGGCGTCGGTCCGGGGTTCGGACCCTTGAAACATCATCTGACCAAATTGCATCTCTGAAGTAACGGAACGGGAAATCCTTGGCATCAGGTCTGCCAATATGGAAATTTTCTCCACTTGGAAATTCGACTCGGCACACAGGGCAAATGAAGAGTCTTCTACAGCAAAGCTTTATTTTGCCACACTGGTGGACTTCTAATCATTAATTAGACTCAGTACAAATCCGCCTAAAAAAATAAATAAAAAATTAGAAAATATAATGGAATTAATATATAACATTAAACATACAATTATGTTAAATCTTTTATAATGTTGATCATTTTCCATATTAGCAGTTTCTGAATGATTACAGTAGTTGCTCTTTTTGTATTATACATTCCCATAATTTAGCAGTTCTGAGTGACTTACATAGTTGCTCTTTTGTAATTAACATTTGCTTGTATAGATGAAATAGATTACGAATATAATTATTTATTTGTTAAAATATATTGAAGACGTAGTTTGAATTTAGAAATATTATTTTATACTCTGTACAAATAATTTAATTGGTTAAACGATATTTTTCTTACCTCTTATTATCTAGAGCTTTCTCTCCTAAGCTTAACACAGAGTGAAATTCTTCATCTATAACTAATGGCTATTCGAGAACTTACTCCGCATTTAGGAAATAATAATTTAAATGACGTAAATAGAGTTTTAAACTATAAACATACTTATAATATAATTATGTGGCGAATAATTATATAAGGAGTATGTATAATATATTATTAATTGTAAATATATATATATATAATATGTAATATATATATATAATAGTATATATATATATATATATATAATATAATATATAATTTATATATATAATATTAGTATTATATATATATAATTATTATATATATATAATATATTATATAATATATATATAAATAATAAAATGGTGAATGAGCATAGCTACGAATTGGCATTACGTAAGCACTTTAATAATCTGTCAAACTATTCACACAACTAAGTTATTTCGTGTGTACTTTAGTAAGATTCGAAAAAAGTAATATAATATAATATATATCATATTATAATATATATAATATATATATAATATAATAATATTATATATATAATATATATATATTATATAATATATATACGTATAAGTTATATGAAGATAGGGAGGCACGATAGCTTACATTTTTCACAATCACCAAAACTCTATGATAGTTGACTACCAAAAGGAACTGATGCGAGCTCCTTTAACGGAGGAGAAACGACTAGCGTCATCTCATTTACAGGCCATACTTAAGTATGGCGTTGCTGCAAGCGACAAGGATTTTAAATATGACGCACTATTATTTCATCTATTGCATACTTACAAATATGGTAATGCATTGAAATAAAGAGTAATTTGAGGCAATTACATATATATATATATGAGAGTATATATATATAATATAGTATATTATATATTATATTATAATATATATATAACTAGATATATATAAATTAATATATAGATATATATATATAATTATATATATAATATATATATAATTATAATATATATATTATAATATATTATATATATATATAATTCAGTATATATATATTTAATATTTATAATATATATAATATA
>JABUQX010020818.1:10000-37500 GCA_015478945.1 Trachelipus rathkii
GTGGACCCCAGTCAGCAATCAAACTATCATCGTGTCACTTTAACCTCGGCCCTTCCAAAAGTTTCCGAATCTATTCTTAACAAAAAGATTTAGAAACAAATCTAATCTTAAAAATCTCTGATTGCCACTATGTTTCTGTAAGGACACTCGACTTGTGGTCTTCTTTCCTTTCTCTCCGACTCTTGATCCTCTGCTCTTCCGAATTTCGGTGAATCTTTTTCTGTGGCGCTAGATATATGGAAGGCTTTCGAAAAACTGGCACAAAGTTTTAATTTCTTCCGTTCCAGTCGTTCTTATGAGGGCTTGGCTATGGTAGATAGCCATAATTTTTTAAAATCATCCACAGTGTGTGTTTCCTCAAGAGATCTGTTCCCATCCCAAACTCTTTTTGTTTGTTTTTTCATCAATGATCTATCTGTTACTCCGCCTCCTCTCCACTCTTAAGTTGATAACTCCACCCCTCATCCTTACTCCTTCCAATTTGGGCATTACCCCTCCTTCGGAGGGGTAAGGTCTTAGCCCGAAGAGCTGAGGCTTATTTTCCCGTTTACACCCCCTTCGGGGGGTAACCCCACAAATTAGACTTCACGCTCCTTCGAGGAGGTGACCTCAAATGGGATTTCTCCTGGGAAAAATATGAATTTTCTTAGGAACTTTATTAAATAATGAACTCTTGAAATTTAATTTTAATATCCTTAGTAGGATGAGGGGAGGAGAAGACCTTAAGGTAACACAAGTAATTTAATTTAATTAAATTTAGGCAATTTAAGCAAGATTAACCCTAGTGTTCTTAGGCAGGATAGTTTGTTAGGATATACAAGACATTTTCGAAGGGAATGACCAGAGTTATGTACTACGTTGATATGAGTACGGAAATTTCTTAAGTTAAATTTGTTATTTAAATAAACGAAAAATATATAATGTGAAAAATTATAGGTTATGATGTGAAAAAGATGTGTATTTTAAGGATTGATGTGTATATATGACCTTCTGGTAGCACATTTATGTTATTAAGTTCGGTTAACCTTAGTATTGTTAGGTAGAATAGTTTGTTAGAGTGTCCAAGACATCTTTGAAGGAAATGATCAGAGTTACGTACTATGTTGGAATGAGTACGGAACTTTGCTTAAAGTTAAATTTGTTATTTAACATAAATGAAAAAATGTTATGTATAGTGAAAAAAATATGTGGCTTTGATAGGCTGGATACTTTGTTAATGTTAGCATTTATTCTTAGTTTAATAGGTTTAGATCTGTTAGGTTATACTAGTTTTGTTAGGAAATGTTAAGTTTTGTCAGATATTACTATGTTAGCTGTTAATGATATGTTAGAAACGTAGGGTTAGTTTAAGTTTCACTGGATAATATTAGATTTGGTAAAGAACTTTGCTAATGTCGCATTTATTCATAGTAAAAAAGTGTTATACTTTGATAGACATTACTCTTTGTTTATGCGTAGCCATTTATTAATAGTTCAAAATGTTATTTTTGCATAGGTCTAGGACACTTTGTTAATGTTAGCATTTATTCATAGTTTAGTAAGTTAGATATGTTGGGTAATGTTCAGTCTCGGTATGTTATGATGATTTATGGTAAACATGCTAAGTTACTTTGTTACATTAGGGAATGTAATTTATGTTAACAATAATGATTTGTCGGGAATGTATTTTATGTTAACAGTATTGATTTGTAGGAAACTTGAGAAACATTGGCATTTATTCATAGTTCCATATGTTTGATACTATAGGATGTGGTTATGTTGTTAGGCTAGGTCAAGTATTGTTATGTTACCTGGATTGATAATGACTTAGCCTTGTCAATGATAGCATTTTATTCATACTTCGGGTAGGTTACTGTAGTTAGGTTATGTTCTTAATACGTTATGTTCTGTTTCATTAATGTTTATCTAGCTTTAATGATGCTAAAAACTTGCCTATGTTATCATTATTCATAGATCAGTACGATAGATAGGTCACGATAATTTTTTGTTATGAGCTTTATTAAAATATCACTATGTACTGTTTAAAATTAACATTGACATGTTATGATTAAAATTTTCTGAACAAACATGAGGGACATATTAACAGCAGCTGTCTGGACGTCACGAATTTTAAGCATAGGAAAACATGCCTGCCTAATCTGCTTTTTTATTTTTCTCTTATTGAAAAATATTAAACCTATTAGTTTTGGAATATCCTTCTTCCCTGTAAGTGTTTGTAATACAGATGAAGGCATAATTATGGCGAAATGATCGAGCATATTCAACTGTTATGGATTATTTTAAAAATATTGGTTTAAGTGTGTCTAGTTACAGAACGAAATTTTCTTCACAGCATCCTTGGTACAACTGGGACCCTTGGTAAAAATATCTATTTTCATTTCTGCATTAAAACGTTCATGATCATAGAATATTTCAGATTCCCCTATTTGAAAGAAGGAAATAAAGAGCGAGATGCTTCGATCATATTATTAAAGTATTATAATAAGATTAATCCTATACTGGACAGGCATATAGAGGAAAAACACGGATACAATCAATGGTTGGAAAAACATTATTATCGTAAAAATTTAGCATCGTTTTTTAAAATTGAAAATACCAAAGCCGTTATTCTTATAAAAATTGCGACTAAGATACGAACTTTAGCCAATCAAGATCTTAGGGAAAACGTTCAAAAGACGCACTCTATTTAAATACTATAATTAATAATTATTCAGAAATGAAATATCGGAGATTATGTGGTAATGCCTACAAGTGATAAATCCAGAATGTTATGGCTGGAGATTAAGTTCATTATTATTGTCAAGTATGTACATCTTGGCAATATGAATAAAACCCTATTTTTGTTGTTCAAGTATGTGCTTCTTTTTATTTAAAATTATAGAAATATGTAATAAAAATGTTTTAGAGTATACTAAGGTACTTTTTTATTTTACTCTTTACTACAAAGAAGTTATTTTTATGTCATCTGCGACTTTATAATACAAAGTGAAGTTCAAATTTTGATGTAAAGCTGTAAAGTTGTAAAGTAGTAAACACCAAATAGCGCATTGCCAAGGATGGGAGGGGCGTTGGAAGTGTGTTTACGCACTGCTTTACTGCTTTACTGTCAATAAAGTACATATTTAATGACCCTGCAGCAGTAAAGCAATAGCGCATGGCCGAATGGGAGGAGGTTGGGATAGGGTGTTTGCGCTACTGCTTTAAAGTCATTAAATATAAACTTTAATGACCAATAAATCAGTAAAGCAAGCACCGGCCGGTTAGGAGGGGATCAGGATAGATGTTTGCGCTTACTGCTTTTGGGTCAAAAGTGCATATTTTATATAAAAAATAAAATAAAAAATTTAATAATGAAAAATATTCTAAAAATAGATGTATTTATAAAACAAATGAAAACTTTAAACATAATATAAATGAAAAATAAAACATGAAATAATAAAAACTTAACATACATATATAAAACTTTTATAATAAATAAAAACTTTAAAAAAATAGAAAATAGAATAGTTTAGGTTTACAAAAGAAAATGTGAAACTATAAATGTTTCAAGTTAAAAGAAAATGATGTACTCAAAATATTATAGTTAATGATCAAAGTTTAGAAAGCGGGTTATAAGAAAATATAAATAAAAATAAAAATGTGCTGATTGGAAAGCATATGGAGTATACAAATTATTAGAGTCCTAGTTTAAAGGAAAATATGTTTACACATTTATTTATTCATTAAAAGTATACGTTTGAAGCTTAGAAAACTGGTTACGATGGTTTACGTTATAGAATAACGTCACAACTTGAATTCAATGCAAGTATCATTCTAACATACACACTTATATGTGTATGTATGTATGTATGTATGTATGTATGTATGTATGTATGTATGTATGTATGTATGTATGTATGTATGTATGTATGTATGTATGTATGTATGTATGTATGTATGTATGTATGTATGTATGTATGTATGTATTATGTATGTAGTATGTATGTATGTATGATGTATGTATGTATGTATGTATGTATGTATGTATGTATGTATGTATGTATGTATGTATGCGTCTATTATTTACAGGTTGATGACGTACCATACCCACCTTTGAGGTTTATATCATCTCATGAAGGAGTGAGACCAGTGTATTCGAACTCATCACCCTTTATTACTTAAGTTTTGGTTTATACATTATGCAAGTCAAAAGCAAGTTTGATTCAGGCACCGCAAAAATCTAGCTCCGATTATGTTCCATTCCGATTCCGCTCCATAGTCGGTCTGACTCCTTCTCTGACTCCAACTCTTAGTAATAAGTTATAAGACTATTTATTATTTCAAATACGTATAGGGACTGATGCAAATAAAGATTCATCCTAGGAATGACCCCTACGCCCACCATTAAGGAACTATAGACTGTATGTATATATACATTAATACATTAATAAAAATACATTAACATTATTTTTTGCATTTATTTTTAACGAGACCTTAGTCATTACCAACTTTATGGGTTAGCACTCCCTGCGGTGTGCACGGAATCGAAATCCTGGCTACGCAAGGATACGGCGTAGGTATGAGCTTTATCAAGTTTCAAGAGGATACGAGGTCTCTAAAAGTAGCTGAAACTAAATTTCATATCAGATTTTTAATGTCATGTTATATGAATAGTAAAGTTTAAATATAACTTTAATCACTTGATGAATAGATCACAGATGATAGGGAAGGGGTAGGGAGGGGCGTGTGGTTGATTAGAGTTTGATCTATTCATTTATTGATCAATTGGTATTTTTATAAAAAAATAACCTAAAAATTAAGTAAAAACAAAATGCTTTTAATATTTTGGCGTAATGTAGTTATTTTTACGTTATGTATTCAACAAAAGTTCAATATGACTTTAATCATTTAATCAATGGATCACAGCCTGAGAAGAGGGGAGCTGGTTGTGTGTTGATCTATGATTTATCGTTAATTGATATTTTATAAAAAATTTTAATTCATCCGCCTGTGTTTCGCCTGCGGGCGCACGCGTCTTTTTCGCGCCTGCTGGCGCGCTAACGCGTTGGACATTTACGCAACCCGTTAAACTGAATAATAAAAATCAGTAGGACTGACAATGGCGACTACTACTACTACTACTACTACTACTACTACTACTACTACTACTACTACTACTACTACTACTACTACTACCAACAACACTTTTGGAGGGTTGAAACCAGTCTGTTCGGACTCAACAACGTTCATCATTTATGCAGGTCCAAGGCAAGTTTCAAATAGCACAGCACTACTCGTCTCAGCTCAAAACTTAGCGCTCCATTTCTGACTCCCTCAGGGGTATGACCGACTACTTCTCGACTAAAAACTCCTTCTCGATGTGCACTGTTGTACCCTTTTTTCTTTTTTTCTTCTGGGGCCCCTCCCAGGGTACCTCAACACCCCTTAGGAACTTGAAACACTCAAAATCATGTTCTACGTGTTCGAGAATACAGGAAAAGACAACTCACTTGGACAATTATATGCTTATTTCAAAATAAGGTTACAGGTCCTGCACAGGCTCAGTGCTCTGCATCATGAGCCTACTCAGGATCCGACTTCTTCCCTTATTCATATTCTTTCGCAGAAGCAAGTTTTTCATTGTTACATCCATCAAAATTGATTCTTCACTATAAGCTTCATTTCTCATTCCTCGCTGTCTTCATCCATGATATCTATTCTTGATAGCTTCTTACTCTTTTCGCAGTCATCATTCCTTTGCCTTGGTTTGAATTACTGGTGCTTTTTTTTTTCTGAATAACTAATTGGCATGGTTTAATTTACATTTTTTAATTATATTTTTTTTCCTATTTCCCTCACTCTTCTCATTTGGTCCCCTCTTAGTCTTTCCTTCTCTTCTCTAAATTTCACTGACATCAACTTGCAATTCTTTCATCTAATTTGAACTCTCTGAAGTTATTTCAGCATCTAAATTTCCATTAACAGCAATATCTTTTTGAAAAGAGCATTATATTCCTAAGTCTGGCTCGGTTAATCATGTTAACTCTGTCCTTCTCCATGTTTTTCCTGAGTAATTATAGACCTCAGTATTTTGAATTCTTTTTCTTCCTATGTAGTGATTAAACTTACAGTTGTTATTTAATGATCTTGAAGCATATGATCACTCACAATTGTTTTAACTTCTCTTCTAAGGCCTCATTACTATAGTCAACCAGTACAATTTATCATATGCCATAGACCAAAGAGTTTCATTACCGTTGATACTTTTATTGAGACATCTCTTCTTTATAATTTGCAATAATATAGTCCCACAAAATATTGCTATGTCCCTAATTATTTCTCCAACTTTCTCACTGGAATTCATTTCTTTCTGCTATCCAAACATTACTTTAAAATCGTACTAGTTATTGAATCTTTCATAATAATTTCCTGAGTTAAGCTATCATGGTTTTGGTATTCTTCTTTGACCACCAAACTTTCCCACACGTCTTTTCGTAGGACCCTGTTTTGACTCTTTTTAATTTTATAAAAACTATGTGATACTCTTTACTGTAATTTTTTATATTCTCTTCTTTTCTTTAGTCAACTATTCAGCAGCCTCAGACTATTGTCTATAGGTCTTTGCCTCTATTGCTGGATAAGCTCGAGCTACATATCAACGGTTTTCAATGTTTTCATTTTTTATTACGTTACCCAAGATTTTCAGTAATAATGTTTGTTTCTTTTTTAATATTTTTATTTTCTCTTTAGTTTTGCCACATCTTTGCAATTTCACCTCCTTTAAATATCAGCCTGTTTAATCGCCTTAACCTTTTCTAAAATATTCCGACCATTCTTCCCAGAACTAAGATGATTGCTTTCATAAGACTCTATAGCACACCGACCTCTGTTTTCCCTAAGCTTATCCGCTTTTCATTCCTACTCTTTTTAAAGCTTTATCCTTAATTTTGATTTCTCTTGTCTCGATAGTAAACTTTCTGCTAATACTTTTTCGTTATTCCATTTTTCAAATGTTCTCTCATGGGAGTTTTTAGAATAACCAAAATCGTAAGCACGTGTAAAAAATTGTTCAAGCCACCATTCCGTCCCTTTTAAGAAACATTACCTACTATACTCACTCCTCTAAAGAGATAGACTTAATAATCTTTTCTCTACTTTCTCCGAATCAGTGTCAAATTTTTTCTAAATAATTTCTTGGTAGAGCAACATTTTTTAATTTTTATAGTCTGCAGCTTACAACCTTGTCTATTTAGTTTAATTTAAAATTTTTTAACTATTTACTTTATTTTGTAAACTTTATTAGATATTCATTATCGTTTATACCCAATATATTTCCTTTACTTGGATATCGTGAACACGATGTTCTTACTATGCATATAGTAATATACTGATCAGAACAAAAGCTATTTTAAAACTTCTTAATAGAGAGTTCATACAAATACAAGTTGCTCTCTCTCTTAAGATCAAATTAAATGATTTTATTCTAAAGATATTCCTTTTGGTCTGACAATCTTCCGCTATAGTTTCTATCTCGCTGTGTAGCAAACAAGTTTATATGTATAACTCCGATCCTAAAACTTTAAGTTTTTTTACTTTCTGAACACATCCAACAAACAACTAACACAGCCAAACCTATACATAGTAATATAAATTATCTGTCAAATAAGAAGCTCTTAATTTTAATAAAACTCTTTTAGAAAATAATAATACATAAGCTTTATTAATTACGTTTAAGTAATTAGTAATTATTTAATTTCTATTATTTTATAGTATTGTATCATGGTATATTAGTATCTATTTTTATCAGATTTTTACCTACCAATTAAACCCTCATTATAAACGCCCGAATCTGGCAAGATATAGTATATAATATATTATAATTATAATACTAGTATATATTATATAATTAATATATAATATATATAATATATAATTATCATATATATACTATATATATATACTATTATATATTATATTAATATTATATATATAGTATATATTATATTATTGTTATAATTATTATATATATATATATATATATATTATATAAGGTTTTACATTTTTCCTTTCGTCTAAAGATTTTAGGTAAGGTAGCGTGTAGGCTTGTAGCCCCCTTACCCCCACCCCCTCGTACGCCATATTATATATATATATATATATAATATATATTATATATATTATATATATTTTAATAATATATTATTATAATATATATTTATATTTATATATATATATATATATATATAATTATATATTAATAATTAAATAATAATATTAATTATATATATATTATATTTATATATATATACTATTATATATATATATAATATATATATAATTGTAGAAATAAGTATTAAAATTGAAGTAATAATGAAGCCTGATTTGTGAAAACCTTCTCACCTCAGAAAGTTTTGTGCAAATATTGAATGTGAACTGTCTTCTTCTGAAATCTATATAAAATATTGTATAAAAATTAGTATTTACATATTAATAAATAAATAAAAAAAAAATCTAGCTCAATAAATAAGAATAAAATAAATATAAAAGTATCGTTAAAAAATTATAAGTATCATTAATATAACATTTTCTACTGTAAATATACATTTATTTAATATGTATTTTTTGAGGACTTATATATTAATATCTATAAAATATATTCATTATATATTTCATCTTACAAAGGAAATATTTGTAGTTTTATATACCATGTAATTGTCAAAAATCTGTTTTGATTATTTATTAAACATGATTTATCTCAAGGTTTATTTTCATTTTTCATATATTTTTAAGCGGAACTAAATGCACAATCCGTTTTTCTATGCGTTAATGTTACTTATAACTTTCCTAAATTGACCTTATTATTATATATATAATGTTATTTTAGATGTACCTCCAATTGTATAAGTTTAATGGATATATTTATGATATATATATTTATAGGATAGTGTATTATACCCATTGATCATTATTACCAGTGCCCAATAGATTCACTTTTACTCTTTTATTGTACGTTATCATATATATATATACATACATCCTAAAATCATACTAAATTATAACCTTACTAAGGACTAATTATACCTATATATATATCCTTCTAGTGATGTGATGTATTATTATGTGTGGTAGAGAAAGAATTGCCCACAGTGTGGCAATATATATTACTTACGCTTATTAACTAATAAAAATCGTTTATTGCACTATCTATTAAAGAAGTGCGAACTACAATAGAAATGATTGGTAGTTATGGTATTTATGACTACCCACTACCCATACTATAAATCTCTTGCTTATGAGTTACAGGTACTGTATGCAGGTACCTATCGAGTACTATATTATTGGTTGCAAAAATACTGTCAGGGGCAAGCCTGGTCTCTATTATTATTAAGAGAAAACGACTCCGACCAGAGATACTTACTATATTTTCGTTAGAAGAAACAAGAAGGTAGGAGAGTTGGTACTAAATGTAATATTTCTTTGTAGGATAAAAATTTTTCAACTGATTAAAGATATGTGTGGTGTTTCATGAAGTGGATGCTCTTGAAAGAAGAGGTAGTGAGAGAAGTTATTCAAAGTGTGCAATTAGTGGGAGCTCTCTAGCACATATACATATTTACGGGAAGAAGAACTAAGGAATTATGTGTAAGGTATTTATATATATCGGATCCAAATCTTTTCTGAAAACAAAGCAATCGTTTAAATTCATTGCGATAGCCAAGGCAAGGAAAGTTTCGTGAAAATAATAGGATTGTTCTCCAGAATATTCATGGAAGCATTCATAATGATAAAAGTTATATTTTAAAAATAGGAATAAGAGTAGAGTTGAATTTAACCTATGTAATGGTGTGAATATTTTGTAATATGTGCTTAGGGACGGAGTCTAGAGCTGATAGCCCGAGTGTACATCAGGCTTTGTCATAGGAAATCCTGCGGGATCAGTACTCGTGCAAGTTGAGGAGATTCCATGAGGCGTTTGGGCTTCTAGAAGACGTGACGAGAGTGGGGAAGATGGAAAAAGTGAACGGGGAGGTGTGTGGGTATACGTGAGGAGAGGAAAGGCAGTGTCTCTGGTGATAGCATCTGTGTGCGAGTGGTACGACCTGGAGATTTGTTATTCTGTAAGCAGAATCCATAGATGGAGGACGAACAAAGCAAGAACTCTATGATTTGTTAGAGTGCATGTGTTTTAAAATGAAGGCTCGGGCTGTGGTTTTGCGCAAAGCTTGTTTAGTTTAAATAGTATAACTAAATTGAGTAAATATGTGTTAGTATATAGAAAAGTCAATTTGGGTGATGGTGTAGTACACTAAGGAAGGTGTAACTGATGCTAAAACATTTTACACTTAAAGGTTCTATTGTGCTTGAGAAAATTGATGATAATACAGGATTGAGTGCGTGTGTGAGTTACAGTTGAGAAACAGGCTTTATCTGAGGTGAGTGTATAAATACTGAATGAAAAATTTATGTACTTGTTTATAATGAGAGGAAAATATTGGTGAGAGTAGAATCTTTCAGGTTTGATTGTGTTGCGCGTGATCTAAATGGACAATGACTTGTTTGCGTTTCGTAGAAATTAGAGATTCTATAGAAAAGGGGATGGTTAACATGTGTTATTAGTGTATTATTTAACATATTGTAAACAGATTTTTACAGACAGAAGTAAGGTGATATGGAAGGCCATGTTTAATTTATTGTATTAAAAGTGTGTAGGTAGAGTGTAGGAGGATGTTAGATATTATTGAAATTATCGGTAAGGAAAGAATTGCGTTTATGTGTGTAATGTTTTAACTCCTCATTTTTCTCTTCTCAAATACATCTGTTAACAAGATAATGAAATGAGTCGAATAAGTTAAGGTATAGCATGAAAAATAAAGAAAACAAACATAACTAAATATTAGAAGTGTTTGAAATCTCTCGCTCAACCAAGATGTGAATAGTGTTTTAATGAAATGAAATAGTATATAATTATATATAATTAATTGACTTTATTAAAATGTGTAAGAAGTATATTTAAGAAGGATATTTATATCAAGGTGTTGTTTGGGAAACAAAACTTTGTTCCAGATTCTATCGATATTGAATGGTGATTGTAAGATTATAAATCTTATTATAGAATCTTATAATTATGTTTTAGTTATTATATGTAATTAATTTAATTTTATTTGGGGCTATATACTTGTGTATATATATAGAAACCTGTATAATGAAGGGAGATTAGAGTTGTTAAAGTGTACATTTGAGAGAAATATGAAAATAATAGGAGATGAGATGAGAATTTCAAAGTATAAAGTTAAATCACATAAAAATGTTAAAATTATATATAAGGCGTTAAATAAGGATTAAAGTATTATAAGAGGCCTTTTGCAAATATTATAAAATCCTGTATGAATGTAAACAAGATATAATGAAACTGTAACAAATCTGGACAAAACGGAAATAAGGTAAAGCTCTTTGCATTGAATTAGTGATAGCATAATAGAGAAGCATGGTGGATTAATGACAAAAATAGAAAGTAAGTAAATATATAATACTCAACATTATGATATAGATGGAGTAATATGATATTATAAGTGTGATAATGTGATTAAAAATGGTATAAATATGTCAATAAAATAAGATAGTGCGTAGTTAATATATGCAAATAGATAGTTGGACCTAGTAGCTATTAAAAAGCGAGAATCGCTTAGAAGAGTTTAGAGGTCCTCTATATAGAGGAAGTGTAGATATTGAGAAATAATATTTCATTATTATGGCAGAGTGAGAAAAAAGAAAAGAGAGTTTAATGAAGATTGTGTCACAACAACATATCGATTAGGATATAGAAAAAAATGAGGAAATATATAATGTAAACTCATATTTCTAGATATATTATAATATAAGTAGTGATGATATAATTAGTAGCGGATCTACTCAAAGTGATAAATAGTGGGAAAGCTTTATTTTTGGATAATGAGTAAGAGTCATGAACTGTATATAGTTAAAGAATTGAGTATATATAAGTAATGAGTTAATATTTATAGCATATAGTAAATATATAAATTAATGAATGAAAAGCTGTCTTTTCGTATAATCATAATTAATAAATGGATATAGGAGAAGAGTGTTGTATAAGGTGGTATAAAACATCTCAGGAAACATGCTCCTCCTCACTTTATTACCTCTCAGAACGTGGGCGATGTAGTAATACAATGAGGCGCAAACTGATGCCACCGAGAAATTTTGGAATGGCAATTGACTATGAGCATTCTTAGAAATATAAATTAGTGTGAGTTATGCTCTGATGGAGTGCAAAAAAAAACATAACAGAATACTAATAACTGACTACCCTCTCTATCTTAACCCGTGTATGACACGCAAACGATGTGGTGGAAATTTTGATTCTCTCCCACAGGGGATTAAGTGATTAATAATTTAAGATTATGTAGTGATGATGATATAAGTAGTTAATGTAGGTATGGTGACTTAGAGTAGGTTGAGAATGATAATAGATAAGCAGGCATAGATGGAATTATCTGTGTGATAATAAATGATATATTCAAGATATATAATGAAGGTGCTCGATGATGGTGATTCAATGGAATTTGAAGTTGTGTAACAAATGTATATTAACACATTGTCAGACTCAGAACACTGGTACTGACTCGAAGCTGCCAAGAGGATGCAATAGTGAAATTAATTTCTGCTTTGTTTTTATTTATATATAACTAAAATGATTAAGATGGGTCTTTAGAAGGAGAGAGTCATCTTTTTTTCAATTCCTTTTTTGTATTCACGGAGGGAACATATAGAAGTTGTATCCAAGTGACAATGTGTATAGTCTATTTGGTTAAAAGTAGTTACTGATCGAGTGACGTATGTTAACTCGCGAGATAGATGAAGTTTTAGGTTATGAGCACATCGATAGGTGTTTCTCGACGATATTTTTCTAAGAACGAAATTGGTCACCATTTAAGTTTAGATAAAGAGCAGGTAGAGGGTATGTGCAAGAGATTGTTTTAGCTCACCTCTGAAACAAACACAATTATAAATTTGGTGAGAGTTATTGTGTACGCAAGATTTACCTATATTGTGGAATATTTCGAACCTCAATATTTGTATAGCTAAAGTATGTCTCATAGTGTGATTTCTCATTAGCGAGAAAATCATATTCCTATCGAACTCAACTTGCCAATACAGAGAGTGTGTATAGACTGGACTCTAAATTCGGCCGCGCAGCATACCTATGCACCATTTTAACGTAGTTCATGCTTCAACTGACCGATGCAAATAATATAAATAATTGGAAATTGGTTATTTAACGTTGTTGGATGAGGTAAGACTTTCTGAATTTATCATAGAGGACCTAATAAAGTTAATAATGTATGACTTGGATAGAAGTAATGATATGAGAATAGTGGAGATAACGAAGTAATTAAAATCGGATTAAGTCTCAAGACAACTGATGTTAGGTATGTGTAAGTATGTGACATCTGCGAAGTGAGGGCTACCAAGGCGACATAAGAAAGTATTCTTGAATCTCAACAATATGGATACAATTATAAATATTAGTTATGCGAATGTGGACTCGGGTATCGAATAGTGAACTCCATATATGTATTCGAATGCAGATGGGAGCTATTGGACAATATAGATTTTTGTATTATAGAAAGGAGAATGAGAGATAATAGTGTAATGTAGTATATGTAAGAAGAGTTATTGATCTGTTATTGTTATTTGTGCTATCATATAAGTTAATTTTGCGTGTCATTAATTGTATTTCTTGCATGGTTTGAAATCTTTATTGAATGTAAATTTTGAAGACAATTATTGCTAAAAGAGTGGCAGGTAATTGTAGCAATATATAGGGCGATTTGAAAGTTTAAATGCAGATAAGAGTTAAGATATTTCGTAGTGTGAGTTGAATAAGGATGAAGTATATCCTACTGTATTTGATTAATCATGTTAGATGGTGAATCAAGTGGTAATTAAGTATTTAATGTTTATACAAGTTTGAGGGAGAGTTGATATATAGTTGTATGTATGAGCTCACATATGTCAGGCAAAGAGTGTGTATTAACATATATATATATTTATGTATGGTCACATGATATAGGTTTATGTGTTGTGTTGAGATTGAGTTGATGAAGGGTGGGCTTGTGTTTGCAGTTGAGGTTATGAGTGCTCCTGTCTAAGTGAGTTGTTGTAGAGAGTACTGTATGGTTCGTATGTGTTCCGTTAAAGTCTCGTGTTTTGCGGTGACTCGTGTGTGTGTATTGTTGTTACCCGTGTTACATGTATTGAGCCTCCTCTCAGTTGAAAATATGGTCTGAATAAAAGGTTTAGATCTAAGACTACAAATTGCTCAAAGTGTATGTGTGTGTGTGTGTGGGGCTGTGTGTGTGTGCGTGTGTTGATGCGTTGTGTGTGTGTGTGTGGATGGATATAAAATCTGTTGGATAGTAGTGGTAGTGATAGTGTAGAGGAGATCGCGTGATTAGGTGAGTGTTGGTTTGAATGTGTGAAGAAAGATAGTGGTGCGATGATATGAGTTGTAGTGTAGAGCTCTCGATGTGTTGTGTGTGGTGGTGGTGAATTTGATAGTTGGCGTGTGTTGTTCTGATAGATTTGTGTGTGTGTGATGATAGTCAGTTGTTGTGTGTGAGTGTGAGGTTATGTTTAGGTGTTTGTGTGTGTGTGTGTTGTGTGTGTAGGTGTGTTTGGTGTGTGTAGTGTTCGACCGTCTGGGAGACTGAAAAAAAGTTGGATTGTAGTGATGGAGTCTAGTTGAGAAAGTGGAGTGCTTGATAGGAGATAATTGTTGAGGGTGTGCGTGATGATGATATGTGTGAGAGTGCTCTTGTGAGTATAAGTGAGTGGTGGTTCGAGTGAGTGAATGCTGGCGTTTGTTGAAGGGTATCGTTATGGGCTTTGCCCAGGGGATGAGCCCCACTATTGCTGAGTTGTGTGTGTTGGTGAGGTACCCAGTGGTGGTTCGTCGCACAGTCTCAATTGAAAACTCTAGGGGGCCAATTTTTTATGAATTGCGACGGGTTCTTTCACTTAGGTGTTAATAAAGGGGTACGGTAAAAAGGGTGGGACTTTCTTTATCTACTTTGATTTCAATGTTCTTCTGCTGACCTATCTGTTCCCGGGTGTATGTATGCTACGCACCTCAACCCCAATTTTGGGAAAGGAGGTAGATGATATCTGCTAAGGTTATTGGTTGTGTGTGTTGTTGTGTGTGATATATATATATATATATATATATGAGTTGTGATTCGTGTTGATATATATTATAATTGCATGGTGTGGTGTTTAGTGATATGTGTGTGTTGTGTGGTTGTGGAGTTGTGTGTTGTTAGTTAGTGTATATATATAATTGTAAATACCCCTAATGGTATTTTCACCATGCTAGGTACCACCTGGACCCTAGCAGATAGCGTGCACTGTTGTTTGACCATTAACGCTACGGACGAGACAAGAGAGAACCGAGTGAATTACTTTCTACTGTCCAAGAAGAGCACTACTACGTTTCCTCCCCTCGCACTCGACGTAGGGCCCAAACAGCGTGTGTGTGGTACCGCGCATCTGTTGGTGTGTGTGGTGTGATGGTGATGTGATGATGTAAAGGTTGTACGAGATGTTAAGAGCCGTGTGGGTGTTGTGTAGGTGTATAGATTGTGATAGATGCTGATATGTTGTAATGTGTGTTAACGCTTTGTCATTCAGATGTGAGTTGTGTAATTATGGTAAATGGAGTGTCGCCCCTATGTGGTGTTTAGTTAGTGGCTGTGCGTTGTTGTTTGTGCGTACGTGTTGAGTGTAAGAAGTTATTCTCGTGTTTTCTCTATTGTCTCGTCCGTCGTAGCGTAGTTGGTAAACACATGCATGTGTGTGTGCCTCATATTCTGGCTCTGTATGGTGGTCGCAGTGTGTGGTGATTTCGTGTTTGCCTCGTAGCATGGTGTTAGTGAGAATTAGCGTATGTGTGTGATGGGGTATTTTACAATTACAAATTTGATTGCAAGGTGAAAATTATTGTGTGATGTGTGCAGTTTCATTGTGTGTGTGTGTTGGTGTGATGTAGCATTAGAGTGATGACTCTCCTCCTGGTTGTGTATTATGAGGATTTAGAAAAACTTGAGGATCGCGCTCGTGGAGTGTGAATTTTCGAACTCCAACTGTGCGCCTATATGAAAGGGTATCCTCATAGTTTGGCCATATGGTGTGCGAGTGTGCGAGTGGAGCGTATCCTAGTATATTAGCTCAGTATAGACATCTTACCTGTGACGTTTATGTTGGAGTTCGTTCTCTTCTCAAGGTTGTTCTGCTTGTCTTGTCTCTGTATGGAACGCTCAGTCGTCATAAGTGTGGAAATCCAAAACACATGTACAAATTTTAACGTCTCATTTGCATTAGTTCTTTTGTTCCTATGTGTGTCAGATTCGTATTTTAAAGCAAAACCTTAGCCATGGTGTGAAACAATACCTGAAGCTACGTTGGGTAAATTTGTGTTTATATTTCAATTTACACAAATGTATTATCAATGTGCAAAGGCTCATTTATTAAATTAGTATTGGCATTTCTTTGGATTATCATATATTCAAGTAAATTATACGTTAATACTACATAACCTTTACTTATATTAGATTCATAAATTATATTAATATTGACAAGTTCACCTTATTTTTTGGTTAATTGACTCATAAGTCTGCATATCCATGGTGATATATTTCTAAGAACTTGATAGCAAAGAAGGAAATGGCATGGGATTATATATATACTATATTATATATACTATAATATATATAATTAATTATTAATATTAATTATATATATTATATATATATATATATATATATATATATATATATAATATACATTGTTAAATTATTAGCATATAACGACGAAAGTTAAATAGATCGATCAATAGTAAAATATAAGAGTCATATTGTGGGAATAAGGCTAACAAAAAATTATTGGTATTCCTCTGATATATAGTCGAACTAATACTCTATTTATATTATATGTCTGCGACTGAGATCTGACTAATTAACTCTGAAACGCTATTCAACTACTCAGTATATACTGAGCATCTCATCTAATCTACTCAAAAAAGTTATTATTTCAAGATTCAATTTTCAAAGGACCGAGCCCCCTTCAAGGCTATATCAACAGGGATCTCAGTCCCAACATGCGTTGGTTCGACCCCAGAGGAGGCAATTTTTCTTTTTAACCTTTTCACAATAGTTCTTTATTTACTTATACTAAATTCTTTTACTTGCGGTCTATTGCAGTATTTTACATCTATTAAATCTTAACAGAACGAGGGAAGACAGGTATGAAAACCTGTTTTATATCGGTTTGAAGGTGGCTCGGTCGTTTTAAGCTGTTCTTGAACTCTAACATTTTTGGTTTAGAGGATGCTGCTCAGTCGGGTTAGAGTGTCCGGGTATGTCAGTGTCTACAGTCGTACACATGTGTTTAGTGTATTACGAACTAATCTTCAGGGAGGAGCGTAAACTTCTCTCGGTGAATTACTCTACGAACAAATAGTTCTTTATTTTATCTGCGTATTCACTCTAGTACCTGGTAAATACTCACGGATACTTTCCGTGATAACCTTGAAAAAAGTTCCTATAGGCCGGATAAGTTCCTGAGCCGGAACTCCTACTCTGAATATACTTTTTCAGACTTTCTGATATATCAACTTATTAATCAATAGTACTTAGTATCGTTATCCAGAATGACTCAGTTACTAGCATATGCTCTGGCGGCACAAATGCGGTGATCAAGTGCATCATTCCCGAGCTCGCTCTAGTGCGTCTCGCTAATCTACTGATCATAAACGTATCACAGTTCAGAGCGCCCGTATTGTATTAAATCCTCAGAGTCGTGAGATATAATTAATATAAATGAGGCGTGAGTTATTATACTGCGCAGATAAGAGTACCTTATATGAGTTAACAAACATAACTTTTACCAAAATATCATATGTGTACAAGTATAATTGGTGATACTTGCCAAAATATTATATTTTTTTAAAACTTTTATGTGAAAAGTAACTTTTTTATATTTAATGGATACTTATAATATATATACGTATACATTTTTTCATAAATGTATACTAACGTAATTATTATATTTTAACTCAGAGGTTAAGTTGCTTACGCAATTCTGGTTCGAAACACAGGAGAAGAGGATAATTTGAGGCTCTTTCTACTGTGTTACTAGCGAGAACGACGTGTTTGTGTATGTTCGGCTCTCTCGTGTTCGCTAGTAAACTCTCTAAGCTAATTTTATATATCTGTTATCTCTTACTTTGAGTTAGATGCAGAGTTTCTTTTGTTGTGGGTTTAGGTCTCTCGAGCGTGTGTTCTAAGATCGATTGCACACGGGCCTGATCCCGACCTTCGGGAGAGGATGGAAAGCGTGCAGATCGCGACAGCATATGTTTTCTCCTCTTTCAAAGTTATAGTTAAATGCCTTACTTTGGGGCTGGGGAATTAACAAGTTTTGGAGTCTCTTCTTATTCGTTATTCTTAGTTTAAAATATCCGAATGCAGTATCTGTATTTGTATCTCTTGATGACTTTACTGTTCCATTGATTATTTCCATATAGCATTCTATTGAAGTTTGTGTGGGCAAGCTCCGTTACCTAATATATGTAGATACTTATTATTAGTCGTGCACCGTATCCCAGAAAGGAAGTATTCTCATATATAAATAATATTTATTTATGAAGGTACAGTGCTCTGGTGGATTTCGGCAATTACTTTATTTAAACATAGTTTGCATATTTGGAGTGTTTTCATTTGTTACGACATGGATTAACGTGCTCTGCGTCACCTTTTATGTGTACACTCTTGTAAAGAGATGACTCTAAGAACCATATTTAACTTACTCGATAAAGTACATGAAGTGTTTATGTCGAATATGAATGCAAATATTAAAATATTATCTCACATATTGCTTATACGCATTAACTCCAGTGCATATGTACCTAGTGTAAATATTGTAAGTACCGAGGAAACGGTATCTAGATGACGAGTCATCTTAGTCGTGAATATTATAATCTAAGTCTTAGGCAATTTGTATAAACAAAATAAATTTTTCATTCATGGGCGTATACAGTGTGAGGGTGTATGAGCTAAGGGGGCCCTTATAGTCCCTCACCCTTAATAATCTTGTCGAAATAAAATATAAATAAATATAATGAAACCTATTATATATATTTGTCACTAAAGGTACAGACGTTTTTTTTTAAGTAGTAGTTTATTAGTGGAAATAAACTTTGAAAAGATTACATATCATATTCTGATTATAGATTAATGATATATATATATATTGAGTATATAATTTAAAATTATCTCAAAAATTGTTTCGATACTAACTATTTTCCATAACGATAATACTAATTAATTTAGCATAAAGTCAAATAATGCTCTTAAATTATGTATATAATTCAATGAAACTTAATAACCTACTCATTTACTGTTTTAATTTTTCTATAGCGTTTTAGTATATAAAATAAGTTAGGTAATCAGTTCATAGTATATATAAATTATCGGGCTTATAAGCTCTTTATTTTTATATATATATTTATATACTATATTATTATAATATATATATAATATATATATAATATATATAATTATATATATATATATTAATATATATATATATATATATTAATATTAATATATATTAATATATAATATATATTTCATATATATAAATATATTAATATATATGTATATATATATAAGTATTATAATATATATATTATATATTAACTTAATAATATATATATATATATATATATATTTAATATATTATATTATATATATATATATATATTAATATATATAATATATTATATATATAGATATATATATATATATTAATTATATATTAGATATATATATATATTTAATTAATATATATTATATTTATATCATTCAAACATTATAGTCCCACCCCTTTTAAATATTGAAAATTCTCATTTTGACTATTAACGCCTCACCATAGATACTCTTTATATATTATATATATATATATATATATATATATATATATATATATATATATATACTTATATATATATATAATATTAATAATATATAAATTAATATAAATATATTATATAAAAATATATTAATTATAATATATTATATATTAATTAATATATATATATTATATTATATTAATATATAATATATTAATATATATATATTATTAATATATATATATGTAATTATATATAAATTTATTAATTATTAATATATAATTATACATATATATATATAGTATATATATATATATATTATTATATATATATTAATAATATATGTTATTATTATTGAATGATATTATAAAGGTATTAGAAAATAATTAAAAGTAATCTTATTAATATATATGCATTTATTGCAGATACTATTTCAATACATTTGTATACTGGCATCTAAGGACATTGTTATGTTTATGTATATATAAGATTTTCGCAAAGGTGTAATAAATCTATGTTCTAATGCAGATATTTTGCAAAATTTGTCCAATATATAATAAGTAAGATATATATTATAACAACGGGCGCCTAGACTGATGACGTTTACGTGACCGTAAGATGCTCTCGCAATACGGGCTCTGTGGAGAAAACTGAGATTGACATGTGCGGCCTTGAGTGTGCCCGCCTCAGGTGAGCTGCAGTCGGGCTTCTTGTAAACTGCAAACTTTTATATATAAAAGTATTCTAGGGTCTTCAATGTAAAAAAGCTTATTATTTCTATAGACGTATATATTATATTTATAGTATATATAGAGGTATTAACTATTAAGTTATGTAATGGATAAGATGATGATAGTTACTTAACAATACTATGGATGAGTGCATAACTATATTTTATTCACTTACTACTCACAAACATTATCAATAATTTCAATAATAAATTCATTTTAAGTATAATATAGAATAAATTTATATATATATCAGAAATATATGTTTTAAATAATATATAATATTTTTTTAGCTTAAACAGTTTTAAGTTATAATATTTTATTTATAGTTTTGTAGTTAGATTTCACTTTAAAGTTAATTTCTATTAATAATATATAATTATATAAATAATATTAATAATAATAAATAATTTAAATTAATAATTAAATAATAATAATAATAATATATAAATTAATATAATTATATAAATTAATTAAATTATAAATTATATATAGAAAAATATAAACACATACCTATGTATACATATATTATTTATAATTATATTTACCTCTAAAAGGTCTACGATAGATTCTAGAGCAGTATTGGCACAAAAAAGATCAAAAATTATATAATCATAAATATGTATATTTTTTTATTCTGTATATATTTTTTATATATTACAAAATAAATCATGATTTATTTAATTTATTATTTTATTTTAGTAATAATCCATAATCTTTTTTTCTAAACTAATAATAATCCTAGCTATTACCTAATTAATGATAAGTATATTTCATCTACATAATAGTAAATTATTAATTCATATATATTATTATATTTAGTATTTACATACTTAATTTATTAATAATAAAGAATATAATTAAAATATTATATGAAGTACTCATGAAAGCTATTTATTACAGTTATATATATATATATTAATATATATATATTATATATTATATACTTTATATATATATATATATTATATATATAATATATAATATATATATATAATATATATATAAATATTATATTAAATATATATAATATTATATATATATATATATATGTATATAATATATCATATATATATATATATATATATATATATATATATATATATTATATATATATATTAATTATATATTTATATATATATATATATAATTTAATATATAATACTTATAATTAATAAACTAAATATAATTATATTTATATATTACCAACATTATTATTATTATTAGGCAATAATAGGATTATTAACTAATTTTATAAAAATTAATAGTTAAAAAATTATTGATATCTAAAAAACTAATAAATAAAAAAATTCTCAAAAAAAAATCAAAAATATCCAACCCCGTTCTAGAGCATTAAAGCTATAACCCGTTCATAAGTTATGAAAAAATATTTAGTTATTCATATTTAAGTTTTTTCTCGAAAATAGTATATAATATAAGATAGTAAGTATTCTATACTCGAAGGTGATCATATTTTAATATCATGATATAATTTTAGTTCATATTACAGTCTATCCCTCGTAATTAGAACGCTCGGTCCTGCATATATATTATTACCTCGTAGTTGAGTCTATATTATTATATATAATTTTTAGTAGTAGTAGTATTTCAGATCATTACCCCTCTGCATCATAAAATATTCTATTTATATAACTCAAAGTTTTAAAATCGTAAAATATGTCGTAAAATATACTGTTGACTAGATGATGAAAATCAGAGGCGTATATTAGTAAATAAGGGGAATGGGAATAGCTTCTCTTTCATACACAACGTATAGGAATAGCTTCTTTTTCAAACACAGCGATCAAAAATGGGCGTTAAAATAAAATTTAATTCTTTCGTAAACTCCCTAAATATATATATTAAAATGAATACTTTCAAATGAGAACTATAAAAAAGGATGCAAAAGAATTGTAAGTCAGCGATTAATATCAGGTTTACTCGACTATATAAACTAAGAGCATAAACTTTAATGAAATTATAAATGAAGGATTATATACTATTCATATATATGATAATTATAATAAGCAATTAAAATTTATTTTAAAGAAAACGAAAAAGAAATTTTTAGCGTAATAAATTTTAACGACTATAAATAATATAGATTAAAAAACAACATGGTGGTTAATAAACATCTTATTTAACAAATATGAAACAAGTATTAAAACAGTAAATGAATTAAATATAGATGAAGTTATGAAATATCGAATGAAAATTGACCGAACTTTTAATTACTTCGCAAACTTAGGTAAAAGGAGCCTAACAAAGTAGCCTCAGGATTCAAAATAATATTCTTTTCACTTTTTTTCTCTAAATATATATTACAGACAAATGGCTGACAGGAAAATGAATCGACAGGAAAAAGGGTCGACACAACATCAAAAAAATTTCCTGTACAGCCCGCTGCAGGCGTTAGGTTAGGTTAGGTTAGGTTAGGTTAGGTTAGGTTAGGTTAGGTTAGGTTAGGTTAGGCTAGGTTAGGTTAGGTTAGGTTAGGTTAAGTTTTGTTGGATTCGTTAACCAATCTATTGAGTAAGGAATATAATATTTATGCATTTCTAGCCACTTACATAAAATTAATTGCCAACAATGTAGCTATTCCTCTTTAATCCTAATTCAAATCATCATTTTCACTGACATGCTCCTCCCAGGCGTCCCTAATAATTTGATCTTCAATATAGGAGTCCATTTTGTCCGCAAGATTTTAGACCGATGTATATTACTTTATATAAAATGTAATATACTGTACATCTGTTATATTTTTTGAAATACTTTCGGATACAATAAAAGTAAACTTCTACAATTGTATCTTTACGTTAATATGCAGCCATATTTATTTACAATATACGCTGATAAAATTTAGTAAACACTGCTAATTCTCTTTCACTTCAAAGATATTAAATCAGTTTTATTAAATATTATTATTATTTTTTTTTTTTTTTTTTTTTTTTTTTTTTTTTTTTAATAATAATAATAATAATTAATGGATTCCTCAACTTTAATAATAGAATGGATTGATTCAAAACAAATCTTAAATTTACAGAACAATTCTTTTACTTTTAATATCAACTAAATTGTAGCAGTTTGACCCTTCAGTGATAAACACTCGAAGGTTGACCGATGCACCCGGTTGTTTTGCGGTGCTATTGTGCGCACGCCCTCATTCCCGCCCTTGCGGTTGTGGTACACAATTCCATTGCCCATGTGTGATGCGGAGATTGGTGCGCATTAAAACATAGAGGTACGGTACGATGTTAAATAAATTACTTTTGTGCTGTGCGGTGCATGGGGCACTCTAATGCTGCGTGGTGCGGTGAGGTGAAGAAAATTCTTGGTCTAGGCCAACTCTAGGTAAAGCCTCTTCCTACCATCCAGGGAACCATGATTCGATACCCGTCTCCTGTCCTTTAGTTAGTTGTATAAACTGATCATCTTTACAGTTTAAATATTCGATCATTGAAACAAATGTCGTGATAAACCGGGCATGGGAATCATGGGAGACATCCCGTACCTCCTCGTAGAGTTGCAGGAACCATTTATTATTATCTTTTTAAACTATAACATATAATTTCAATACTATATTAAATTGATTCTATTTAAAAATAATGTATATAATATATATATATATATATTTATATATGATAATGTATATATATACGATATATAACTATATATACTATATATATATATTATATATATATCATATTGTAAAACCTTTGACAAGTAGACAAGTCAAATATATGAATAAACCAGTAAAACTGTTTTCATTAAAAAAATAAATACAATATGCTCATATGCTCATACCCACTTTTTTTTTTTTTTTTTTTTTTTTTTTTTTTTTTTTTTTTTTTTTTTTTTTTTTTTTTTTGCAAATATCACCATCACTCACGGGCAGGGCCCTAATCAAGAAGTTATTTATTAATATTATATCATTTTCACCAAAGCCACCGTTAATAATATTACTATTATTCACTAAGCCTATCTAATAATATCTTAATCCTTATCACTCTCAATGGTTAGACTCTTCTGAACAATAATGGAATGTTCCTTCAATTGCCTAGTCTCGTATCGGTATTTCCTCAGGTAGTCTCTCTTCTTCGTCAAAAAAGTATATCGTTTTGGTCGTTGATTCCCTCATCAATGTCTGAATCTTTGTTTTAACTACATGACTCAAATTCTTTGCCAAAATTTCTCTGGTTTTATTCTCTGTGGTGTGGGTCTTGTTCATCCTTAATCAGGATTGTCAACATCCATTACTTCTATAGAGTTTCCACCTAATTTTACTAAGAGGTTCGTCCATTATTCTCAAGCAACCATATACATGTTGGTCACTGGAAATTGAGTTACGTGTATTTCCTAACCAAGTGGATTAGAGTGCAAAGATTATCTAGGCATGGTAGCAAGCTCTGCTTCGGCTCAAAGCACTTGGAAATTCTAGCCACCTTGAACGTGGTTTCGAATCCAAATGGGCAGACCTTCTTTGCCAGAAGCATATGAGAGAGAGAGAGATTTTTTGTATGTTTTAATAGACTGTTCATTATATGTGTTGGCTACGTTTTTTTAATTGTGTGTGGTATGATATTGAGATATATATATTACCTATAGCCATAATAATTATCTATATCAAAAAAATACTATAAAAACTATACTTATATATATATATTAAGTAAATATATTTATATATATATATATATATATATATATATATATATATATATATATATATATATATATATATATATATATATATATATTATATATATATATATATAATATATTATACTCATTTAATACTTATACTATGTATCATATCTAAAGATGAATACTATATATAAATATATAGTATATTATATATATATATATATAGAAGCAATTCAGCTATAATCAAAATCAATTTTTCTGCTATAATAGACAAGAATATAAAATTCTCATTTTCTATTCAAATATTTTATATAGCCTTTCGGTCTGTGGCGCTACAATTCAAACTCGCTTTACTCGTCTGCTATCAAACACCAATAACTTTTACAGCCATAAATCATAAACCTTCTCCTTTATTTAAAAAAAAAATTAAAAGTTGACGACCTTATTTTACTGTAAAGGAAATTCATAAAATAATCTGTAACAAACCCTTAAAATTTTCATTTCAATTAAAACTACAAAACACGAAGAGAAATAAACTTTCGAAATAACTCCCAAAATACTTCTATCAGATTATATTATTATCAACATTATTATTATTATTATTATTATTATTATTATTATTATTATTATTATTATTTATTATTATTATATATTATTATATTATTTATTGCTTTTATTATTATTATCATTAATTTTATTATTATTATTATTATTATTATTATTATTATTATTATTATTATTATTATTATTATTATTATTAATATTAATATTAATATTAATATTAATATTAATATTAATATTAATATTAATATTAATATTAATTATAATATTATTATTAAAATTAAAATTAATATTAATATTAATATTAATATTAATATTAATATTAAATTTAAAATCAAAATTAAAATTTAAAATTTTAAAATTAAGAATTAAAAATTTTAAATTACAAAAAATTAAAATTTAAAACTTAAAAAATAAAATTAAAATCAAAATTAAAATTAGAATTAAAATTAAAATAATATTAATATTATATTAATAATAACATTATATTAATATTAATATTTACTATGATGCTGATCATTATATAATTAATATATTAATATAGAATATATTAATAGATTATTATATTATATTTTTATTATTATTATAAAATATTATATTATTATTATATATTATATATTATTATTAGATATTATCATATCTATTATTTTAATATTAATATGAAATATTAAGATATTTAATATTATATATTAATATTAAAGTTCCGAATGTTTATATTACACTGTGTTAATTTTTTCTCAATAACTAATGTGGAAATCACCCATATTAATTTATAATTATCAAATATTAAATATTAATTATTAAAATTAAAAAAATTAAAATAAATAAATAATTAAAATAAAATTAAAAACTACTAATTTTTAATTTACTAAATAATTAAATTAAAATTAAAAATTAAAATTTTATTTGAATAATTTAAAATTAATAAGATATATTAAGTATTAATATTAAAATAAATTAATATAATATTAATATTTAAAATAAAATTATAATTTTAAATTAAATTAAAATTAGTAATAATTATAAATAATAAAAATATTAATATTAATATTAATATTAATATTAATATTATTAATATTAATATTAATATTAATATTAATATTATTATTAATATATTAATATTAATATTAATATTAATATATTAATATATTAATATATTAATATATTAATATATTAATATATTAATATATTAATATATTAATATATTTATTATTATTATTATTATTATTATTATTATTATTATTATTATTATTATTATTATTATTATTATTATATTATTATTATTATTATTTATATTATTATTATTATTATTCAAAAATGCAATATCAATAACAAACCATAGTATATTATAATAATTAAGTTTTCATTTAATAGTATGCATTTTATGTTTATTATTATTATTTTATTTCCTAATTCTTAATTAAATTTTAATCTGCTTAATCCTGTTTTGCTACTAGTAATTTTATCATTTTAATTTAGGTGTTGTATTATTATTATTATTAATATTGTTTTCACTATTATTATTTCGGCTTTCATCTTTGATATGATTTTGCTAAAAATTGAGAAAATATTTTTATTTAATTTTATTTTCTAAAATTATACAA
>JABUQX010020818.1:40000-50000 GCA_015478945.1 Trachelipus rathkii
GATTGGACGAGAGCAGTTATAATACCCTTAAATAAGGGTAAAGAGGATATGGGTACTGTAGAAACTCTATGGGAATTAGTTTAATGAGTTTTGTAAGGAAGACATATGCTGGTATTTTGGTTGAAAGAGTGAGTCGAGGAACAGTGAGACTGATTGGCGAAGAACAGTGTACATTTAGAATTAGTAGATGATGTGTAGATCAAATTTTCACATTCAGAAATGTGAGTAAAAAATGAGAGAGAAGAAGAAGAATAAGTCATATTTATGTTTTATGGACGTGCAAGAGGCGTATGACAACAAGATTAATAGGGAAGCTCGGTCAGCATCCCGAAAGACACATGCATGTAACTAAAAAACTATAACAGCTACAAGAAAATAAATATCATTTTTATTAATCAGGAGACATTTTTACACATGAAATAAAAAAAAATAAAAATAACGCTTTTTAAAAATTTAAAATTGTTAAAAATGTTGGAAAACTTGTATAATAATTACCGTTTTTTGACAATACGAAGGAGCTCGAGTACTCCGAGGGAGCGCGCGAAGGTGCCAAATGTTGAATTTTTTTCTTTTTTAACTAAAGGATACCCCACGGGTATGCAACAAAGATGGACAGAGTCGGGGTTTCTCGGCCTACCGGGGGACGACGGGGGGGACTTCGTTCCCCCTCTGTCCTTCCGTCAGCTCGAACCCCATAAAAAGGAAATAAAAAGAAAAAATAACATTTTCTCCAGAGCAAATAAAACAAAACACTATTTGGTAACCCCTGCTCTCGTATTACTGCAGGAATGGAAGGTTGATGAGAGCGTAGGCTTGCCAGACCTAAGATTATACTAATATTTAAGTTGTTATTAATAAATATTAGAATAAAATAAATTTTTTTTTAAGTTTCATCGATGAAATTGCTTGCTAAAATCAAAAATGTTATTTATTTTCCTGTAGCTGTTATAGTTTTAAAGTTACATGCATGTGGCTTTCGGGATGCTGGCCGGGAAGCTCTGTGGCAGATGTTATTGATATATGGTATTGGTTGTAGGCTTCTGAATGGAATCAAAAGCATACATGTCGAAAGTGAAGCATGTGTAAGAATAAATGGAGTGGAAAGTGAATGCTTTGATATTAATGATGGAGTGAGGCAGAGATGTTTATATCTCCATGGCTATTTAATTTGTATATGGATGGGGTGATGAAAGAATTAGAGGTAGGGTTGGTAGAGGTTGGTGTTAGACTGATGGAGAATGGAGGGTGCAATGTTTATTGTGCCCTGATGATTTGGTTTTGTGTAAAGAATCTGCAAAAAGTTTGAGATGATTGGTATACGGGTTTGGCAGGGTGTGTTAAACGATTGGTTTGATAGTAAATGTAGATTTTTTTTTACAGATTGACATCACTCATGGGCTGGGCCCTTTTCAAGGAGGTGGCGGAAAATAAAATACAGAAAAACCCACCCAAGCATAAGCCTAACTTAAATCTCTCAGGTGAACGCCGACGTGGGCTTTAAAGAGAGGAAGATTAAATACAGTTGGAAAAACAGAAGATGACAAAGAGTTCCACAGAACATAAGTGGCTGAAAAGAAGGAGGTACCACAGCGAATGAGTCTGGGGTTTCCAATGCTCACTCAAATTTCATGCGAGAGCAAGGCACCCCTTGTGCTACGTGGGCGACGCAATGGGGGTTAAATGCGAGAAGCCAACTCCCCCGAGTATCTGTCGTTGTAGTACCTATAGAAAAGAGATTGTGCACCAACGTCACTTCACAGAGATAGAAGGTCAATAGTGTTTGAAAGTAGGGGAAAGCTTATTAGCCTCTTAGCTTTAGACTCAACCCTATCCAATAGAGGGGTGGAGCCGGAGCCCCCCCCCTCATGTGAGAAAAGTACTCCAATCTAGAGCGAATAAGGGTCTTATGTAGCTGGAGTAGCTGTGTAGCGGGAAAAAAATTCCCGCAACCTCTACAGAATCCCACCTTCTTTTAGGCTACCTTAACAACCATTGTGATATGAGGTTTCCAATACAATTGTTTGTCTATGTTCAAACCAAAAATGTTTACGTTGTTCACAGATGAGACGTTAGAACCGTTGAAGGAAATAGGAAAATTGGAAGATGTAAAGAAGTTGAGTTTTGAAAGAGTTGAATTTCACAAGATTGATTAAGCCCCACCGGGAAATCTCATCCAGGTCGTCAAAAATAGAATCGGAAAGATGAAGACGACAGGGAACTCTAGATGCAAAAGAGGGAAAACAGATTTGAAATGAGTAGAAGAATGGAGGGTTGAGTCATCAGCATAAGAGTGAACAGAGTTAGAAGTACAGCTGAGAAGACCGTTGATAAAAAGTAAGAATAAAGTTGAAGATAAAACAGAACCTTTCGGAACACCACAATTAACAGGAAAGAAGGAAGAAGTGGCTCCATCAACAAGTGGTGATATGGAGCGATCAGAGAGAAAACTTTACAAGAGTAAGCAAAGAGAAGGAGGAAACCCAAAGGAATGAAATTTTGATAGTAGTGACGTATGTCATACCCATTCAAAAGCTTTGAATATGCCGAGCGCCACCACACAAGACTCCCCATAGTCCCCTAAGGGGAGAAGGTCATAAATCCGTTAGATAGGATATCATGTCACCAGTTGACCTAGAGCGTCGAAAGCCATACTGATGATCAGAAAGAAGCTAAAGAGTCACCATATTATCCAGGAAGTGAGAGTTAAGAAGAGTTTCAAAGATTTTAGATAGATACAAGTGAGAGCCATAGGGTGATAGCTGGAAGGATGAGAGTGGCTACCTTTTTATGTGATTGGCTGGACATATGCACTCCTCCAGCACTGAGGAAACGTGTTAGTGTTAAAGCATTGAGAGTTAGGTTGAACGAGGGCAGACTCCAGCTCAGAAGCACACTCCCTCAAAACAAGAGAAGGAATACCATCCGGGCCACTAGCCTTCCCGACGTTCATGTATCTCAGAATCCCATGCACCCGATGAAGCTTAATCACAAGAAGAGACATATGAAACCAGAGAGAAGAAGGAGTAGGAGGAGGGATGCCGGAATCGTTCATGGTAGAATTAGATAAAAAAGAGGCAGAAGAGATTAGCCTTTTTAGTAGAAGAGTTAGCTACGGATCCGTCAGAGTGAATTAGAGGAGGAAATGCAAATTTACAAAAGTTATTAGAGATATTTTTGGCAAGAAGACAGAAACTTTTAACAGTAGAAGAGCCGAGTAGATTGGAGCACTTTTTTTTAGTGAAAGTGCGCTTAGCCTGTCGAATAATATCCCTGCAACGATTCCGAGCAGAATGGAAATTAGTAAGAGTGATAGGAGAACGACAGTTTTTCCATGCCCGATAGGCAATGTCTTTTTCTTGAATGCCCCCAGAACAATCTCCATCAAACCATGATTTTGTAGAGAAAAAAATTTAGTTGAAAATGGAATGAACCTGCTCATCCCCTCGGTGATTACGACCTCTACCTTTTCAGCAGTGACCGAATCGTCCCTCAAGTCAAAGCAAGATTCATTCCAAGAATAGTTAGCAAAGAAACGACGCAATGCTCCATAATTAGCCCGATTAAAGTGCCAGAAAGTGCGTTTGGGGCATGGTGGACTTGCTAGAGAAAAAGAATTATAATTAAGAGCTACGATATTGTGGTCAGAGTTACCAATAGGAGGGAAAATGGTGTACTTATATATCGAGGAATAGTAGTTGTGAAACATAAATCAAGCGTGTTCAAGAATTGGTTAGGTCGATCTGGGATATGTGTAGGTTCCTTAATTAACTGTTCCAGACCGTTGAGAATACTAAATGTTTTGACCTACTCCCATCTTGAATCAGTATGAGAGGAGACCAATCACTCAGTGTGATGTACGTTGAAATCCCCTAAGTGAAGAAATTCAGCATTTGGATAGGAACAAGTAACGGTCTCATGAGAAGTACTATGATATTCAAAAAAGGACGTGAAAATATCTTCCATAAGGAGAGCAGTAGCAGAAACACAAGATAATGGTAGTAGTAGGGAGAAAGACTTTAAGCCATATAACATCAAAGTTAGGAGATTCAAGATTCTCGATACGTGTTACAGGAGTATAATATTTATATAGGCACAGACTTCTCCATTAAGTCGGAAATTATATAAAAAAGTAGCAGTTGGAGATATTAAGTTTATTTTAAAAAGATTCATGGCTGGCTGGGTCTCTGACAGTATTAAAATGTTAGGTAGAGAGTTAGAAAGGTGATATTCTACAAATTCATGATTAGCATTCAGGCCACGGATGTTGGGAAAGTCAAAAGAGAACCCCAGCGTATGCCCACCCCAACTCCTCTCTGCTCAGTCACTCAAACAGCCACTCACATAAGCAAAAACCCACAAGCGCCCATACACAGAAATTGCTCATAGCACAATAACTAAACCCAATTGGCGCAATATAGTCTTTGAAACCTGATATAAATGAGTAAATAAATGAATAAACAACAATAAATAGTAGTAGTATATAAATAAGCCTGCAAATCGTAACTTATCAGCTATCAATCAAACGCAAACTAACTTGTGGTGGATATTTTGCTTAAACCTAAAAATAAACTTTACAATAACCAATGTTAAATTAAATAAGCACAAAAGCTAAAATCCTATAATATATCAAATAATGTTTAAAAGAATATAAAAATCAAACTAAAACTTAGCTTAAGATTCTGGACAGTAAAAGATAAGAGTAGGGTGATGGTAATGGATGTAGAGAGTCCCGCATACTAAGGATGGATGGATGTAGAGAGTCCGCGGTGTGGGAAATCATTTTGGATGGTGAACAATTGAAACAAGTTTCCGAGTTTAAATATTTAGGTAATATGTAAAATGAAAAGGGAACGAATGATGCAGAGTGTGATAGGAAAGTTGCGAATGGCAGGAAGGTGGTTAGTGCAATTTAATCCTTAGTGAATGCAAATGGACTAAGTCTTGACTCCTCTTGAGTTCTGCATGGAGGTATATAGTTACCAGTGTTAATGTGCTAGTATAGTAGTGAAACTATCTGTGGAATTCTTGGTACAGATCTAAAGTGCAATCTGTTCAAGTGGATAATCTAAGCGGTGTGTTATGTGTGAGAAAAATTGATAAATAAGGAATGAACGTGTTAAGGAGTTGCGTGGTGTGACGAAAGGCGTAAATGAGACAATAAACGAGAGTGTTTGGAAAAAAATGAATTATATTAGGTTGGTTAAACTGATATAATGTAGTGAGTGTGCTGGGACTGGACCGGCTGGGAGACCGAAGAAAAAGTGATTTGAGTCAGAAAAGGAATGTCTGAAGGAAAGGAATGTGAATTTGGAAAAGGTGAGAAGAAAAGTGCATAATAGGTGTGAATGGCGGGGTTTTGCGCAGGGGGTTTCGCGCCGCCCAGAAATTGCCGGTCTCAGTAGCCTGAAGGCATTCGCCCTCCTATTGGTTCGCAAGCCTGGCCACAGGGAATTAGAGGTGTGTGCATTCTCATTAGACTGCACAGAGATAGGCGTGTAAGTCCATCCGTGTACCTCGGTCCCGTGTGATAGTCGAAAACCCTAGGAGTGCACTTTTTGGTTTGACGACGTAGCTTTCGCCACTTAAGGCTATGAGGGGCATGTTTGTTGAGGGTTGGGGGTTGGGGAGGTTTTCTTTCGACTTACCTCGTGCTCTTCCAATTAACTATTCTATTTCCATCCATTTCACGTACCCTATTCCCATCTGTGGGAAGTGAAGTGAGGATATATATATATACACCAATATATATAATATATATATATACGGTATATACTATATACTATATATATTATATATATAGTTAGTATAGTAACATATACTACTAGTACTACGTCTCTATATACTATATTATAACATATGTTTACAGTGAGTACACACAAGTAACCTATATATATAGAATATGTAGCTTATCAGTACCCTAGTAAGTAGTACTATATAACTACCTCTAATTATATATATATATATATACGTAGGTATGAGTATAGTTATAGTACTATTATCCATAGTATTGTTATAGGATAAAATACTGGTATAAGCTAATTTATTTATATTATAAATTAATATAGAGGAAGACAGTAGCTAAAATGATGTATATATACCTAGAGGTTGCCAGACAAGATTGGGGTTCATGATTGTTAGTACTATATATATATATATAATATGTAAAGATTAGGCAGTTTGACCTAATTTCAAAGATGTCATTTATTCTCATATATAATTATGTATATATATATATATATATATATAGTATAGTTCCTCATATATAAGTAGTAATATAGTGCTAATCAAAAAGGCCTCATAAAAAATAAGTTAATATAATAGATCTACGGGTGCAAGTCTTACTAATATATATTGATTACGTTCCACTATAATAGGCCTAATTGGCATAATAGTAAAAAATAAGTATTATCTTAGATATCCCGTATAACTATGAGTCCCTATCAAGTAAAAATTAATATCACCTCATATTCGTCTTATATATATATTAATTTAAGATATATTACCCTATCAATATATAGTCTATTAAGATATGTTTATATGCATAGTATTATCCATATATGATAATATCAAATATATTAAAGTTAGGATAATATTATATATCCATTATATAATATTATATATAATATATTTAATGAAGTAAAAAGAAATATAAAAGATCTATCGGTAGTAATAAGCAATTTTCTTAATATTTTCATAATTTAAAACTAATTTATATTGAGTTTGTTTTTTCAACATTTTCTGAATAAATCATTTGAATATCTGAATCTACAGTAGAACTAGGTGAAATTAATCTTTTCTTTCCTGACAAGTTTTTAAAGGAGTTTACTTCATTTCGTATTTTATCAATGGTTTCAGCTTCAGATGTCTTAAGGTGACTGCTAAACTTAGGACAAGGCCCGTTTGCTTAGCACGGTTCAGTTAAGTTCCAGTTTGACTTACCTGTCCGATGCACCGTGCTGGAGCAGCCGAAAGGACGGGATTCAAAGTCCATCCCGTCCAATTTTATAAATATCACCACAAGGGGGGGGGAACTAAGAGAGGGGGGGAGTAAAGGGGTAGTAAAACCCCTATCTCCTCAATGACGATGCGAACGAAAGACGAACCCGGACCCCAAACCGCGAAACCGGGGGTGGCGGCGGCAAGAGGCAGTGTGGCGGAGGGCGAAAGGCGGGTCACGGTGCAAAGCTTGCGGGACAGTGGCGGCCGGGGCGGAAAAAACGGGCGGCGCGCGGAAAAGTAGGTGTGTGTGTGTGCCGGGCGAGAGAAAAGAGAGAGAGAGAGTCAGTGGCACAGACAAAGATGGTGAATGGCTAACAGCTAAGAGGTAAGGGGTAAACGAGATGGATGGGGGGATAGAGAGAAAAAAGGGGGGCAGGGGTTAACGTGTGGGTGTGTGTGGTTGTGGTGTGAATGTGTGTGTGTGTGTGTTGTGGATGTGTATGTGTGTAAATCACATCTCGTGTAATGTTGAATGACTGCGTCATCAACATGACACTCGGATATGTGCGGCACCCTACGTCCGCGTCACACATACCGTAATTTACAAAAGGGGGGTATAGGCGTAAAAAACAAAAGGGGGTAGGGTAAAAATTATGAAATAATAATTAATAATATTATACGGGTACATGAAATTACATACATTAAAATACAATCATATGTACGCAGCGCTTCGCGCGCTGGCTGTCCGGCAACATTGCAAAATGTTGCTGGTTGCAACTTTGCAACTGTTTGCCACTCCCTATGTCGTACTATATTTACTACTTTGGTTTTGTGGTAGCGGTGATAGCTAACAGCTGGTGCGGTGCGGTGCCTGGTGCCTCAAAAATACGGTGCTCTGCCAACCGACTATATATAGGCCTTCTTTGGAATTTGGCCATGTAATCGATATCTGAATTAATTTTTTGTAATGTCAAATTATCGATATTTTTATTTTAAAAATTATGAATTTTTTTTATATACAATATATTGTTTTTAAAAAGTATCGATTATTTGTTTATTTTTTAAAGGGATAAATTTAAAGATTTTCATTTTTTTATTAATATTAATCTTATATCTGGTGAAGTAAACTGTTTTATTAATAAACGATAAGATTTAATATTTTTATTTTGCAAAGTTAATTGGGTATTCATATTTTAAATTTAGATTTAACAACATGTCAATGAGCATTGTTTTAAACTTTTTCAAGAACATTAATAACAATAAGAAAAAGCAATTATATCTAATGAATATGAATACTTTCACTCTCAAGAATCGTGTATGGAAATACCATACAATGAAACTTATCCATTATGGGCCTAAGTAACTAAAGTAAGGATAGATGGATGATGTCATTTAAAGAATTTGATGAACGAGCAATTTCGCTTGCGAAAGGCACACATTGGTTTATGAATCTAGTAACTCTAGCTTTTGAAACTATCATATATTTCAACTATTTTTGGTTGGTGTAAAATTTATCTAATCATAAACACATTTCCGTAAAGAACATGCTCAATAGCATTTTGAATCGTTACTGACTGAAAAAATTATGTGAGACAGCGTTAAATATCTATTTGTAATATATATTAAAAAGTGAAAATATTTAATATATGCAAATGAAAGAATAAAAATAATTCGATATTAGAATAAAGTAATGCAATATTGAATTAATATAAAAAATAATAATATCAATATTCGATTACCGGGCCAATTCCAAAGAAGGAATAAATAAAAATATATCGATGATTCGATACTGAAAATAAATCAAATATTGATTATTTATAGTATAATATATAAAAAAATCCATTATTTGATTACCGGGCCAATTCCAAAGAAAGCCCTTTTTTAGATATATATAATATATATATATATATATATAATATATATATATATTATATATATATATATTATATATATATATATATATAGTATATATATATTTATATTGTATTTATATATATATATACTATATATAGTTTATTATATATATATAGATGCGTATTGAGTGAATAGATGGTAGTAGACAAAGCTCATCATTGTTTGCTTAAGAATCTTTTGCTTCTGGTACTAACTGAACGAACCTCTTTATTTTTGTAACCAACCTTTATTCAAAAAATTTAGAAGCAGTGAATTGATATGTTGACTTGTCCGTAAGGTTGGAGTTTAGAAAAGTCAATTGCAATTTAAAAGCGCACGAATGTCATTTTGGGATTTTTAAATTGTATAGTTAGTTTGAGGAAGGAATAAAGTTGTATCACCTACATAACTATTCTAAACGTTTAACATGCACTCCGTTATGAATAATTTCTTTATAATTTTGGATTAGGTTTCAAAAATTTATGTTCATGACTGGTGCGTATTTCAAAATAAAAAACAAGTAATAGGATGTGAATTTTCATTGCAATTGAAGTGGATAATGTTTGATGAAATGATATAAAGAAAGGGTCAGTAATAAATGTTAGAAAGAAAAAGTTTTGTGGTGGAAATGAACCCTGTGGAAACACCACTATTTTTGGAAATCAATTATGAACGGCGCCGTCTAAAACAGCTGAAAAATAAAAAACCGGAAAGGAAATCAAGAGAAGCCCACATGGGAGGATACAACAACGGAAAAAGAAGTTTAAAGGCATAAAGCAAAGGTTTTGGCTAAGAACTTTTTCGGTAATTCGTATGTATAGCCAACAGCATTAAAAGTTGAATTTCTAGTTCGTGCACTTTAGGCGCGACCCGGAAGCTTATGGAGATCTGCGGTGTCGTGCTAAATTGGTGCAGCCGCCGAGTCTAGAAGGCGGGTGACCTCCTGCCCGTTTAATTGATAAATGAATGGAATGATTGAGTACAAATCTTTAGAATTAAATAATCTATCTTCTGGGTATTAAAGGGAAGCCGGAGGGAAGGGGGAAAATGGGAAGTAACTACTTATATATATTAAGTGATGATTAAACATCCATGGCTCATGGACCTAAACAGGAGACAGAGGATACATTCGAAAATTTTAGAAATAGCGAGATTTAGTTAGAGGGTT
>JABUQX010020819.1:0-10000 GCA_015478945.1 Trachelipus rathkii
CTTGTAACCCTTGGTTCCACATCCCTCGGACCTCTGAATTGCTGGTGAGGTCTGTACGACGGATCTTCTTTTCTATCATCTCTTGTGCCTTCAGATGTTGATATATCCATAATTTCTTCTGGAGGTGTACCTCATCATCTTTGTGGGAAGGTGCTAGTCAGAACTTGGCACATATTCCCCTACAGTTTCATCTGCAAGTGGTGTTACAAGTAATTCATCTGTACTTCTTGCAATGACAGTTGTTCCTACGTTTCAGAATTGTCTTGAATATAGTGAATCTCTTGTCTGATTGTAAATGACGGGTTCTATCCTTTACTTGAGTTCTTGTTTGGTGGAGTAGAACTAATCATGTCTATTCCTTGAGGAGTATCATTGTATTCTTTTGATTACAAATTTTGTGGTTTACTACAAGGATTGCTTTTGTTCTTTGTTGAAGTCCTCTGGTATAAATATGTTCATAATAAAAATTAGGGGGAGATCAAAGAAGGAATGGTTGGAGATCTTGATATCACTACCCTGTGATATATCTTCTTTCAGGTTCCATAGTTGTTCTTTCTGGTTGTAACTTTCGGGAATCAATTTTTTGTAATGTGGAACTTGGGATTCAACTGTTATTCTCAAAATAATGAGAGTTCGTTATTCAGTCGTTTCTACTGGAATTATCTTTACATTATCCCGGTGAACCGGAAATAATTTTGTTGAATTTAAAGAAAAGCATAACTGAGTGTGTTTATTTGATTACAATAAAGGTCCTTCAAACTTTGTTCAATTGAACTTTGTTTGGTTTTTTACATAGCATTCCAAAGAACTATATCACCACTTCAAATTCTCTTTGTGTGGCATGTTTGTGTTGCTGTTCCGATAGCTTTAATGTCTTTTTCTAGATTTTTTCGCTAAGTCTCTTATGCTTACATCTTCCACTACGACATCTACTGTCTCTGATATGAATTTTTCTATTTTCCGTGATTTCATTTGTAAATGGAGGACATAATAGGCAGATGCTCGTAGGGAAGTCTCTTTATATATCCATGCAGGACGAAATGTGGAGAAGATCCGGAATTGATCTTATTATACGAAGTTTAATTGCTTTTTGAGGCAAAAGATAAGTATTTTTGACCAAATCTCTTGATTTGTCCCCTTGTAACAAAATGACGGAGGAAAGTTTCGAATTATTGCATTCAAGCATTGCAACACCCATTTTGACTTGTTTTAAGGCAGAATATTAACTTTTTTTTAAATCCTCCAACCTTACATAAGCTTTTGAAGGCAAAGCTGAAAGAAATTCTGGGCATTATCTGAAGCTCAAAATTTCTGGGCGTCGAGATGCCGACATATTACTGGCTTTCTTGTAAACTCGAGCAAATTTTGCTGTTCGTGTCTACAGGCGACTAATTCGCAGTATCTAGTCAAAACATCTCTGAAGACGAGAATGTGTTTGGCTCCTGAAATTGAACATGTGGGTATAGTTACGTATAGCTACCACGGTATGTCTAGAAAACGGAGTATGAGGAGAGGCCATCGGTTTGGATTTCAGCTTGGAGGTCTTAGGTCACTTAATCTAGCACAAGTACACGCACTGAGAAACAGGTACTCCTTTACTAACTTACTTAATGTGAAGGGAAAAGGAGGTATCTCTCTCTCTTAACTGTCGTTTGTCAGTCCTTTGTTTCGCTCCATTGCCACTTCCTAAGTGATAGAATTGGCAAATATGATATGAGTAATCATGCTATTGGTACTTGTATTACATTAAGGTTTCTTTCTTAGTTCATAGTACGAGCATTCTTTCTTAGGAAAATGTGTGTATAACGTCTTGGGGTTATTTCCTTTGCCCACTAACTAAATTCTTTTAATCTAGGGCACATTCATCTTGTGTCGCCTATTAAAAGTTTCTTTTGTAAAGATAAATCTTTTCTGGTAACATCGGTTTCTTTCTCCTTGAAAAAATAAAGCGTTTGGAGCTTTGCTGGGTGCCTACTCAACATAGTCCATGGCGTATGTTAGTTTTTCCGCGTCCTTATGACTTATAGTGCGAAAATGTTTCAAACAAATCAACGGGCTAAAGCGTCCGTTTTTTTGTTTGTTGCGACAATATAAAACAATGAGTGTAGTTTTCAATTGATCGTTAATATGTGATGATAACAAACACCGTATTTTAAACTTCTGTAGTGAAAAGACAACAGCTAAACATTCTTTTCTATAATATAGTTGAGTTCACTCCTCTTAACACCTTGGATCCAAACCCACAGACGGCTTCTCCTTGCCGTCCTATTGAATTTGGTAACGAACTCCCCTATTCCATAGTCGAGGCTTGTACCTATAAAAAATGGCTTGGAATAGTCTGGAAAAGTTAACTGAGGTTGCACCACAAGTTTTTCTTTTAAGAGCTCAAATGCTTTTGGTGTTCTTCTTCCATTCAATACTTAAACTCTTTTTTATTAAGTTAATAATGGTTTCGCGAATTAGTGGCAAAGTCGCAAGCTAATTAAAGAAGACGAAAATACGAGAAGAAATCTAATATAGGATTGTGTTTCTCTTAACACTTGTTTGGAGGGTACGAATAACCTTCATCGATTCTATCTTCCGCTGGATGTGGGTTAAATTCGGGTCCTTCCTATTTAATCCTACAGTAACAAACCGAAAGTTTGAGAATAATTGAACATTTTAGTCAATTTCACTCTCAATTTACTTTTCTTGCTAAACGCAGTAAATTATGTTTCCTTAAGTTCAAAAGTTCTGCTTATTTGTTAAATCCCAGAATTAATAACGATCATTCTAATAGCCACATTGGGCATATAGGTTCCTAATAAATGGTTCAACGCGACTTGCATTGTCCTAGCATAGGTACTTGGGGCATTGCGGTGCCCAAATAATAATCTGTTTGGGCAGAATAATCCTTTCCTTGTACGAAATGCCATTAATTTCTGTGTTTTCTCTCGACTTCTAGGGAATGATAGGCATCTAGTCAAGTCACAGCTTGAAGCAACGTACTGCTTCTCTAGGACGAGAATTATTTCGTTCTATTTTTTGATGTGGCAATGGGTACTAATCTGGGACCGGCTAAGGAGTTCAGATCCCTATATGCTAGTACAGACTCTTGGTTTGTTTATATTCTTTTTGGCCGCACACATAGAGGTGAACTATGTGGCGAATAGCAAGCTTTAATATATATCCTTTCTTTAAAGCTCTATCTGTCGAATTATCTATTTTTCCAGATACATGTGGAAGACGTGGTACTGTTTTCTAAAAATTGAGTCTTTGGTGAGCGTCCTGACTTAATTCTATTTCATAACTTCTGTATAAGGACGCAACACAGGGAACTGCAATATCATCTAGAGCATAACGTCCTTGTAGTTCCATTAACAAATCAAGAGTTTTTTCTAAATGCTCAGGTTTTGTAAATAGAAACATCTGCTTCTTCTTATCTTTAAATATCTGTAAAGATCTCGATCTGTATGCATTCTCAATTGTTTATCTGGATAAATTTCTGAGCAGTCTATACCAAGTAGATCCTAATGCTTATTCTCGTGTAGCAATTAGCAAGTTTTATTTAAGAATTCTTCTTCAAGGTAAGTGTCAAAAATTCGGATGACATTTTACCTATGTTTTTTATTTCTTCTTAATAAAAGGTTGTAATTAGATTATATAACTCAATATAACTTATTGTTTCTAACTGGGTCATATCAGGAAGTTTGCAAAATTATAAATTGGCTCCATAAGGAAGAAAGCAGTGTTATTAGAACTCTTTTCCAGTTTCAAATCTCTTTTATTCTCAGGTCTGACTTTCAAATACCCATAAGATTGAGCAGGTGGCCATTGTGTTCTTCTATTGAATAGCAAGTTGAACTTGCTATTTCTTCATCTGCTATTAAAGGTTCTTCCTCTACTGGAGGAGAGTTGTGAATTTTCTTTGTTCTCTTGAAGAACAACAGAATTTTTTATTTATTTTACCTTGTGTAAGACTTCTCTAATGATACCTTTAGTAATAATAACTCTTTGTAGGGTTTCTTCAATGAGCTTTAGTATAATATCTTTGTGGTGCTCTTCAATGATGCCTTCATTATATTAATCTCTGTGTAGCTTTTCAAGGAATGCGAGCCTTTATTAATAATTCTGTGTAAGCTGTCTTTTCAATAAGAGCCTTATTATAATCCGTCTGTTGTAGGCTTTTCAATAATGGAGCCTTTATTAATTAATCTCTGTGTAGGCTTTTCAATTGAGCCTCTATTAATTTCTGGTTTACAATTATCACTGTAATTGTTTAATTTAAACTTATTATTCCTATTGGAATTTTTCTAATAAACATCTTTTCTATGATTATTAATTATTCTAAATATAATTAGTTATTTTTCTCTTGATTCATGAGAAAATAACTTCCTAACTTGGCAAATGATTTTAACTTTAACATTCGTTACGCTCTTCTTTAGAGATTAAATTGCGATTGAAGAGAGGTTATTGGTTATTATGGTACGATCGTGCTAAAATGCTTTTGTGAGCCGCCCCTAATAGAATTCCATTCCAAGCTCCAGTACTTCCAGTCTTACACATAAAAAGGTAACTGGGTAATACTGTTGGTGTAGCCTTAGAAGTAGATCAACTTCTCCTATAGGGTGGATCATCTGTTTTGTTGAACTAATTGCCTTCATCCATTTTTAATACAGTTTTCAATCTTCCTCTCTTCTATTTCCTTAAAGTATCCAAACATATCAAAACAGGTTTGTCATCCGCTAAATCTAGTAGGCTATGATCAAACCCGTGTTCTGACCTTTTTGTTGAGTCAAAAATATTGAAAGAAATATATGCAGCCCAATTTGGGGGTCTAATTCCTACACCAAAGAAGCTAGAGGTTACTATAACACCTCTCTCTTTCAGGCTTGAAGCATTTTCTTATTTAACTGTCTATTTACCATTTCTTCATTTAAATCTTAGCCCTGGATCATAAATTTTGTTCTCTTTGCTGAGAGATCTGGTTGATAAAAATTGTTCGTTCTCTTTCTTCCTTCATCTTCAGCTCCAGATATTTCTTCATGTTTCTGGATCAGCTGAATTGAATTAGATTATTAGAGTAACTCTGGTTGTTTTTCTTGGGGACTCTTACCTTGGATAGCTTACGTCTCATTTTAGAGTAGAGAGTTTTGGGATTGTCCTAGCATTTGAATCATTTTTAGTTTCGACTCTTCGAGCTTTGACCCCCTTTATCAAAATCAGTGGGGTTTATTATATGGTATTACCATATTATTTTCATTTTCATTAGGGATCCATACTGGGGCATTCTTGCAATTAGACGTCCGAACCCCGGGCATGGAACGTTTCTACATACTCTCAGTATGGTGTATTCCAACCACAATTCGGGAAATGATGGCCCAAAGATATCAACATGTTTAGCAGATCAGTCCACTTTGACTTTATCTCTTACTGGAGAGTGTTTCTTACTACTCCCTTATTAAGTCTATATTTGGAGAAGGGCTTGTTCTTTTCCTTGAAAAGTTAGAAGTATTCTTTTTATTACCCCATTCCATGGTTCTGTTCCTCATGGAAGGGTTGTATGTAGTTCTTTCTTTCTTAACTTCACTATTATTAGTGCTATTGTTCTCTGTATAGAACACTCTAGCTGTATTTCTTCTATCTTGTTCAGCTCTATGGTTAGTCTGGAACAAGACTCCTTCTTCTATTTGACTAAGTTTTCTCTAAAATTTCGACGAAACTTAAGTCTGGATTAAAGACTTTTAAGACTTTTTTCTCTAAGTCTTGCGCTATGATTCCTGAGCTCCTTTCCATACTCTCTAAAATCTTAGTCATTATAGAATATTTATCTGTTGCGTAGTAAATCCAGGCATAGTCTCCAATATGCTATGAGTTTTTTTGCTGAGTAATCACAAAGGAGATGTCTTCAAGTCCTAACATGAATTGCAGTAAGAGTTACATGTGGTCATCCTCTGAAATTTCCATTAACTGTTCAATAAGAACCAGAAGATTGTCTCGGCTTGTCTGGTTTGAGAAAATTTTTCCAATTGAATTTAAAATAGTCTTCTAGTGTCTTTACACTAGAAAGCTTATCGTTTCAGAATATGACCTGCGGGCCTCGGATGTTGAATCCAGAAGAGATTGTAGTGTTAGCATAGTCTATTTCTGTCTTTCAGTTTATTGAGGCTAACGTACGTATCTCTCTTGTACGTAGAAAAGGTAATCCTCAAACTTAATGCCTACCCAAACTTGGGTCTTGGTATTTCTTCCATACAATTTTAATTCTTTAGGCAATTCTGGAAAGTGGAGGGGCATACGCAGCGTTTGGATAATATCCTCCATAAGGGGGTCCATGATGGGTATGGGTTGTATTCAGGTTGCATTTGTAAGGAAGGGGTTGTGCCCAGCCTGGTTATTGAGGTGCTGCAATACTAAAGGTTATTGTTTGGGATAGCCACCCACGGATCTGAGGTTGTACTCCCATATAATAGTATCACTTGTCTGTGGCTCTGTCCCAGTCCACTAGAACTCACTTCTTTGTTAAATATTTCTGTTTGGCCATTCCAGGAAGGATAAGTCTTCTTTTTATATTTGAAGGGGAGTAGCCCCCGCTGTCTTTAAATGTATATTAAAAGTATTTAGTCCAAAACATTCGTCCTTTGGGAGCACCTTAGGTATTTCTTGCTCGTATTTTCTGTATTTCTGTTGATGCCGAATCCCGTAAGTCTGTTCTCATGATTTTGGTTTAACGACATGGTATCATGTTAGAAGGAAGTAGAATTACTGGAGGAAGCCCATATGCCTTTTGTGTGGGTTCGCCTTATCTTGGTGTTTTGCTCCTTTATTCCTCTCTGTTTTCTGTCCGTAGTAATCTTCCAACTTCTGCTTACATTCATGATCTTCAATCTGTTACATTTCTGTATTGGTCCTTTTTTAATTTGTATTCCATGTCCTAGTCCTTGTTGCTCTGTTGAATTCAATTATTTTCTTAAGTCTGTTATTATCTCCGTCAGCGTCTCACCTGAGCTCCATTAGGGTCAACTGTTCCGGCTATAGCCCTTTGAACCAGGTAGCAGAGAATGACCAAACAATTTTGAAAAAATAATTCGAAGACTGTAAAGACTATTGGTTCAAACATAGTCATGATTAAACTTTAATTAGTTCAAGTTAATCACACAAAAAAATAAACTAAGTTCTCAAAAATATTTTCAAAGTTTTTAAAAAAAATAAAAAGAATAACACTAGTTTTTCTAAAAATTTTTTCAAAGTTTTCAAAAAATATTCAAACTAGTTTCCAAATATTTTTCCAAAAATTACTCTGAGGTTCAAAGCAACTATTGTTAAAGTTTCTATTTTAACTCAAATCAATAAGAGTTTAGATATCCAAAATTAACCTTTTAATCAAAGTAAGTTAAATATTAATCTTCATTCGATTTACTTTATTATTCCTGTTTAAGAGTAATTCAACTATTTGAAATTTAAAAAAAAAATTTTAGTTGTTTTTAAATTCCTAAGTTTCAGAAATAAAAATAATTTCCTTAAAATTATTTGAAATTTAAAATTTAAAAAAATGAAACTTTTGCTCACTCGAAGATAACATAAAGTTGAAAGAAAAAAAAAAAAAATCTCTTTCCAAATTTTTAAAGTTGAAAATAAAAATAATTTTTTTCAAATTATTAAAAAAATATCAAATTTCTATTTTCGAAATAAAAATAATTTTTCTGCAAAATTATGTTTAATAAAATATAAGGTTGATCTATGACAAGATATTTAATAATTCCTCTGCTATTATTAAAGAAACAGCTATCCTCTTTTTCTAGTCGGGTGTGTTCTTAAAATGTTAAAGGTCAACTTATTTGTCAAAGGTGAACTATTGTTCTTCAAACTTCTTCAAAGTTCTTCAAAGTTGTTCTATGTTCTTCTATTAAATATTTTCTAAGTTGGAATCAATCAATTTATATACCAACAAATTTAATTCTGTTATAATTGTGGTTTTATAATCTCTGTTGCAGTAGAATAATTTTGTTAAAATATTACAGCAGTAAAAACTATAATTTTCAATTTTTCTGTATCAAAATATAACAATTCTGTTATTTGGTCAAAGAAAACAATTTCTAATGTTTTAGGTCAAAAATATAATAGATTTGTCTGTTTTTTCTCCATAGGGTCAATTTTTAATACCTTTCTGACCTTTGGTGACCTTTGGGGACCCTTTTGTGACCTTTTGACCTTTGGTGAACCTTTGTGACCTTGTCGTGACTTTAGTGACCTATCGGTGACCTTTGGTGACTTGGTACCTTTGGTCAAAGTGACCTTTTCTGGGTGGTCCGGGGTCTTGTCCAAAGGTTTTCGCTTCACTTTGATAATTAATTAATTACTTTTTTTTTTTTTAGGAACTTAGCTTTTGAGTAATTGAAAAAAAACTTATTTTTTAATTCACATATCAAAAAAAGAAAAAAAATAACTTGAGCTTCCTGAGCCTACACTAAACAAACGGTTGACTAATAAAACGGGTTAAAAAACAAAAAATTTCGGTTTTTGTTACCTGTAAATATTCGCGGGACTACGTCAAATATGATTAGTAAATAATAATAATGAAAAAGTAATTAATAAATTTATTATTAATAAAAGTAAAAACGATATATATATATATATATATAAAACAATGTGTGTGTGTCTGTTGTATGTGCAAGAGAATAAAGCGCGAGAAAGGGAAAAGGAATGGGGAAAGAACTGGAGGAGAAATGAGGGGTCAATTGGGCCAAAGATTTCAATTCCTCACTCTTGGAGGCGATATCCCTTTCCCCTGAATTTGATCTCCCACTCAATACAATCTCCCTTCCCTCCGGATACTCCAATTCAGTGACAAATTTTGTTTCCCTCCGCTCTGGAGGCAATTCCCCATCCAATGCCGATTTTTTCTTTTATCCCTCAACTCCTTTCTCTTGTCCCCCTTTACTATTCAATTCATACGCTATACTGAATGAATATAACACATTTACTAACGCACGTATTTTGACATAACATCTTTCTTATGCAGATTTATGGTTCTCTGGCTTCTGTTTTTGAGTTTACCAATCTTTAACTAGCTCTAATTACTTAACTAATGCTAATTAAGAAAAACGGTTTTTACTAAAATGATTCTCTAACTCTATACTATCATTTAGTAAAATAAAAAAAAATTAATTAACTAAGTCCTAATTAATTAATTTACAGCTGTTTAATTGCATATTTTTCTATTGTATTCTCTAAAGAACTTCCCTCTGAGGAACCTGTACATATTGAATAAATGCGATTTTAATTTTTGTATTAACTTTTTATCTAATAATTTTGCTTTGTAAAAAAAAACAAAAAAAAATATACAAATACAATGTCATTAATTCAAAATTAATATATTCTTTTATATATTATAATCCTATTGTCTAAACAATCTTGTTTATTGATATTCACAACTTTCCAGATCTAGAAGTAAGCCCTTTTTCTATTGCTACTGGGGGAATTTTTTCCTGTCACCCATTGTAAAAATTGTTTTGTCAATTTTTGAAAAACAATAAGCATAAATGTTTTCATTTTAAATTTAACACCTTTTTGTGTTTGAAATTTGTATCCATAATGAAACATTACTACAATATTAAAACCCACAGGTATAATAATTGCATGCCAATGTACCGACATTTTACTATTTTAATTTAAACTTTGTGTGGAAATCTGTCGTTTTTTTGTGTGAAATAATTTTCAGTTATTACAGTACCTTCATTTGAATTTTCCAACCTTTAACAGCTTGGCAAAGGTTTTGATTTGGAGTTTGGAGTCCTCTAAAAGTGACAAAGGAGTCACCTCTCTCAACAATTGTTAGTAACAATTGGCTCTTGCTGGTCACAAAAATCCTTAGGTTCGGGTAGGCGCATCCCCAACTGTTCTGTACGGTCGTATGTTCGTGTCGTCGTGAAACAGTAAGTGCCATCTATCCAACCAATTTGTAGTCCGCACTGCCCACTCTAAATGAGTAAGATTACAGCCTCAACATCCTGATTGCAAG
>JABUQX010020820.1:0-12500 GCA_015478945.1 Trachelipus rathkii
CAGTCAGATCTTTGCAAACCTATTGTAAAGCCAGATAGTATCATTGTGTCATAGCAACTCTGTATAGTCACATCAATTATCACTAAACCTAACCCTAAAGGTATACAAACACCCCAATAACAATTATAACGCATCATGATAGAGTCACTATTTTGATTATATACAAATTTCTTTACAATTTTAGAAGAGATTACTCTCAATCTAGAGAAGAGGTCAATCATAGTACCTTTGGCCATACCATCTCTATCTTCTCCCTATTACTAGTCAATGATCACCTCCATGACGCTAAATCGAGCAAGCTGGAAGCTCTCTCTCGTAACTCCGTTATCGCGCTTCTCTACACTTCCTCTAGTGTCGCTATTAATCTCAGTCTGGTGGTAGAGATGGCCATGATGACTCTCATGTCCATTATTCTCTCCTCGTCATTGTCGGTGACTTTCTGTAAGGCGTCTTGCGATGGTAGCCTCACAGGAAAATCTATGAACGTTAGAAGGCGTGCTCCATGGCATTCTCTCCAGTTTGGAGGAAGTGCTTCCGGCTGACTCCCCACCCTCACCTCTGAAATTGCTGGTGAGGTTTTACCATCTCGTCACGGATCTCTACATTTCCTTTATCCGCTTCCTATCTAAATCACTCCATCTGGGTTTCCTCATGCTAGTGGAACGATAATAAAAGCGTCCATAAGCGCATAGTATCCATATCTTATGAGGCTCGTATAACACTAATGCTGGGCTCTGACTCCTTCTAACTATCGCCCTATAGCTCTCACTTGTATTCTTCTTGATCTTGAAAGGTCGTCGTAGGTGCTGTCTATCTATTGCTGTGTGGCTATGACGTGTTTTTTATGACATTTTATTGGCAAGTGGTTGTTAATGCTGCTTTTCCTCTGTACGAGCATCATAATTACCTTGTACTACACTTTGTTGCGGTCCTCGAGATTACTAGGCGATATTTTCTTCTCCTTCCTGTCCAAGTGGTGAATTATCAGATTTGGTTTTGCCAACAGCGCCCATTCAGGCTCAACTGATTCAAGCGTAAGAATTTTGTTGGTGCTGCGCTTAGATCACTAAGTCAGCTTAGAGCATTTCTGCGTGACCGCGCAGGTATTGGCACGAGTCACTGCTCTCCAACCTCCCTTCCTTTGCCTTATAGGGTTCCATATTATTTCTCAAAATTTCTCGCTGTAACTGTATTGCGTAGCTACAGCTAGTACAGAGTACGTACTCAATGTTGGCTGTTTTATACCGGGGCTGACGATCTACCTATGAGCTTTCTATTTTCGTGGATCAATGAGATTGCGAATTCCTCAGGGTTAATCTTCTATTCTATTCTCCTTACTGATAGATTACCTGCTAGGTTTTTAAACTCGATTACAATGAAGAAGTTTTCTGCTGTTTCTACACGATTCTCTCTGTTCCTGCACATCTGTGTTGACTACATACCTCCTGGCAAACTCATAATGTCTTCGATTTTGATTCGCTCCACAAACACTATTAAGGGGAATCTCAAGAAAGACAGTCGTCATATCGCGAAGACTTCAAGTACTTGCTACCCCTCTTGCCTACTGTCTATGGAGAGTTGCCCTTACCCTGTCTTATACTCTCTATCGCGATCACCATTTCCTGCGCTGATTGTCCTGTAGAATTTCTAGGTGTTGGAGGTCTTCGTTCTGCGGGAAGCTTCTGAATAATTCCAAATACGTTATATAAAAGCCAATCAGGATCTTACATACTCATGACATGACACTAACAGATAATATTTGGCAGTATTTCGTCTTTGATCTCCTCGAGCGTTCAGAGAATATTTCTGTTTCACTATTCGTTCCCGGTCGTATATGGCGACGATAGAACTTAAGCACATCCTTCGGCCTTTTGAAATAAACATGAAAGACATACATAAGAACTATATATATAAATTGTTTTGAAAATAACTCATCTAACTATGTAGTTTACTAGGAATAAATAGTCGCTGCCTCAAAGAAAACTTTCCTGATATTTAGAAACGTGCAAGACTGTTCTTGTGTTCTCTCTTTTTCTCCTATTACTTGCACCATCCTTACAAGGTGCTCAATAAGATTATTGAGACGTACGATGGAGCGGGGGCTCTGGGTTTCATCCGGCTTTAGAGTAGGAAAGACTTATAAACTGTCCTGTACATTTTAGTTCACTTGACCCTTTTACTAGTTGGGTTTGCTTTATCCCTTTTTCTATAGGTACTGTAGATGCAAGTGCTCGAGGGAACATATCCACTGCGTACCACACCTTTACGACGCCCCTCGTAGCCAAGGGGTGCTGTGTCGACACATAAGTTTTGTGTTTGATGTTGTAACTCCAGAACTGGTTTCGCCTGGGCGGTGCTTCTTGTCTTTTCCTAGCCACCATCTGTTCTCTGAATTCTCTTCCATCATCTGTGTTTCCTACTCCAATTTAAATTTCCCTCCACTTTAGCCTGCCGTCTTGCCATCTGGTAAAATTGGCGTTAGATTGGATTTTGAGGCGTTCAACACCCACCCTTGAATAGGGCGTCTTTGCCCGTGAGCGGCGGTGACAACTGTAAAAAAATAAATAATAAAAGTTCTTTTCTAATAAGGAATTTACTAAGCTAGCTGAAACCCACAAGAATGGCAAACCTCTAACGGAAACGGTGAAGCCACTTCTAGAGATGCATTAATAATAGCATAACCTGAGGGTCTTGCCCTTGAACAAAAAAAAAAAAAAAAAAAAAAAAGAGACAGAAAGTGAGAGCCGTCCTTATCTGCAAGCCGCCTTATCAACCTGAAGTGACGATGGTGGCTTTTCAAGAAATAAACCTACTGAAGAATGAGGATTTGGATATGTTATATTAGACTTTGATAAGTTCATTGGCCGAAATTGCATTGACATCTCATTCACCTTCAAAAGGAATCACACCCAGGGAACCTCATCGTAAAACTGAAGAGACAGTCATCAACGAGCAAAGATAATTCAAATTTGCAGTCTTGTGAAAGAGGAGATGAGGCTCTGACGAAAACATGAGATGCTGCCTACAGAACAGAATCCTTTCATATGCGGTGGCATGAAAAATGGGCCAAGGTTTTCATTATTATCAGTGCTTGTAGGCAAATAATTATCAAATAATTATCATATACATCCATCAGTCGAGAGAGAGCGTTTTATAGTGTAGGTAGCAATGTAAACCCCCAAAAAGGAACAGGCTCTCGCCAGATACTAGTGAAGCTTAATGTTTGCATCGACAATTTGTGAAATTTTTGAGATTTGAGTATTGCTAATGATATCTATCTAAAGAAGTATTTTATATGTCATGTTTGAGTAATAGCGTTTTTAGATTTTATCTTTCTCAGCTGATTAATTGAGGTCCTCTTCTTTCATTATTTTTATTACTTTATATTGTAGCTAGTTAATAGATACTTCTTCGTTAAATTGTAATCCGTTTAAAGAACACATAAAAGCACTAGTAAGCTAACTTTTGTTAATATCTACTGTGAAAATGGAAATGGAATATTTTTTAAATAAATACCACAAACATAAAAAAGTATTATATATATTTTGCAATTATATTCCTTAAAGGTACTATTTTTAATTTATAAAATAAATTATCTTGGGCACAACCAAATATGAATAAATGACTAAAGGATTGTTTTACAGGGAATGCAATCTTGAGTTGCCTAGCAATGCAACAAATGTCTATCTTATTACTGTGTATTTTTATATTAATTAAAGAATCGGTATCGGTATCGGCCCTAAAAAAATAGAGTATCGGGTATCGGCCTCTTTCCTGGTATCGGTACAATCCCTAAGTATATATATATATATATATAATTATATATATAATTTATATATATAGTGGTATATATTATATATATATATATATATATATATATTAATATATATATATTATATATATATAATATATATAATATATATATATATATAATATTATTATAATATATATATTATATATATATATATATATTATATCTATATAATATATATATAATATATATATTATATATATATAATATATTGATTAATTATAGATGCTCGTGCGCAGGCAGCTCAGTCGCGCCTCTCATTCGAGAGGGCACTGGTTCAAAATCGTCTTGGCGTAGTGGTTGGGTTTTACTAACCAGAGGGCAAGAGAATTAAAAACTCGACGGCGACACACGTTGTGTGGCGCTGGGTTTGGGATAGCGGCCCTTAAAGGTATTCATTTCCGTATAGTTCACCCCGTTTTACTCTGCAATAGGGGATAAAGCACGTTAAGAGGTAAGGTTTTATAATAAATATTATTAATATTATATTATTTTTAATATTATTTATTGTTTATTATATAATATATTTATTATATATTCTATATTTATAATAATATATAATTTATATAATATTATATAAATTAAAATATAAATATAAATTATAAATAATTAATTAAATATAAATAAATATTATATAATAATAATATATAAAATTAATAATAAAATAAATAAATAATAATAATAATAATAATATAATTAAAATTAATAATTATGAATTTGAATATAAATTATAATATAAATAAATAGAATACTTATACTAATCCATTATTGCCTCGAAATCACTAAGAGAATAAGGATAAATGACTCCATAATAATATAATAACACTAATATGATGATATAAATAATAATAACATAATAAATTAATAATAATAAAATAATAATAATAATAATAATAATTAATAATAATAATAATATAAATAATGAATAATCAATAACTAGATCCCGAACATAACAATAATCCAAATATCAATGGATATCTACTCAATTCATACAAGAGAATAAACTACCACTAAATAATAATAGTTACTGTAGTAATAATCAATAACAGTATAGGGAGTTAATAAATATAAAATAATATTACTCAATGGTATTGTGTGATCACACTTAGATGACCTGAATGAAAGAAAGAGTAACTTAAAGTCCTATGTTACTAAACAGAAATCTACTTCCAAACCAATTAAGCATACTAACGACTTAGGTACTACTACTATAACTGTATTAATCGCCATCTAGCAAACTCACGTTGTACAACGATCTTACCTATCAGCCACGGGATATCCTGTTCATCTATATAATCTGTTTTTATGTATATTATTTGTAGTTTAATGACTGGTGAACCTAGGCCTTGACCCATATTCTGAATACTTATATGACTTGGACTACAAAATAGGATATGAAATCTAGATAAATGGATATCTTATGGTAATAACAATAATAATATAGAAAAGGCTTGCCTTGACAAAGCTCATGAGTAATTTTGATATATTATTAAAAAATAAAATAATAATATATAGATGTTATTAATCTCTTATAGAAGGTGAAATAATAATTAATCGTTGCGTTGTGGATATAAAGTATAGTAATTAATAATGATATAATAATAATATTTTCTGAATAAGATATATAATAATAGTCGTGTAAGAGATTTGACTTTGGTGTAAATAATGAATTAAGTATATGATGTAGATGATTGATATGAATATATTATTATAGGATAAGTGAATAATATGAGTAAATAATAAAGAAGTTTAATTTATTTCATTAAGAAAAGAGTAAAATAAATTTGTATGTAATAATAATATATGTAATAAAATTAATAATAAAATAGAATAATAAAATATAATAGACACATAGAATTTTAAGTGAATAATAAGTAAATAAATAAATAATAAGTAAATAATGAGAATGAATAATAATGAGATATAAAATAGATGAATTAGATAATTGTAACAGTTCTGTAGGTGTAGAATAATAATTAGGAGTAAAGTATAAGGAGAGTTGCAAAATGTAATGGTCATAATGAAGTGAATAGTATTTATATGAGGATTATATTAATTCCTATATATGGAAAAGAATTAAGGTGTGACTATCAATAGATCACAATGAGATGTGTGTCATATAATTGAGATAGGTTAGACAATAATAATAATTAATAAATTAGATAATTGTTGGTTAGTTTACTTTAAAACTTCAGTACTAAAGTAAGATGAATAATGATGAAGATTTAGATAAGTAATGAAATAATAATAATAGAATAAGAAATAATCATATTGATTTAAATTAATATGAGAAATAATATACTATTAATAATAGTAATTAATTTAAGTAATAATAAATATAATAGATAGCTAATAATAATAATAATAATAATATGAGAGATTAACTATTAATTAAAAAAATGCTTAACTGAGGTTATAATTGAGGAAGTATATTCATATAATAATATATTATTAAGTATATATTAATAATAATAATAATAATAATAATAATAAATAATAATAATTACTTAAATTAAGAAAAGTATTAATAAAGTGAGAGTAATAAATAATTTGTACCACTTCACAAAGTAAATATTGAATAAATAGGAATATAGTATTAAAATAATAATAAATAATAGGGTCCGTCCAGCACACTTGATAACAATTAATAATTATATCTAAAATAATATAATAATGAATGAATAAAATAATAGGTATATGATAATAATAGGAGTAATAATAGTTAATAATAATTAGGTTTAATATGAGTAATAATATTGTGAGCAAATATAACAATCTATACCAATAAATAATAGTATGGAGTATTTAATCTAATAAATAATTTAACTAAAATAATAATTATAATAATATTTACTAATGCTTATAGTCAGATGAAAATATATAATTAGATAATAATAATGAATAATTGTATATAATCAAAGTGCATCAATTTATATAATAATAATTGGTGAGGATGAAGAAGGATAAGTGGCAATTAAGTTCGAAAAGTGATTGCATTCTTCACACACTTAATGTGCATCGTGTGTGAAGGATATGATTTTTTTCTTAAATATAGAGTACATTTATGTGTTAAAAGTGTAGAGTGTATTCATTTGAATAAATATGTTGTATTAAAGTATATCAATATAATGAGAAATGCATATGAGTGACTTATTTTAAGGAAATATTATTACTACTTATTTAAATTGTGGAGTTTTATTCTTATTATTGATTATTAAGTTATTTTATTATTATTATTATGTAGGTGTTATTTTCATTATTACTATTTGCACTAATTATTATTATTATTAATATGTATTATTATTATACCAATTTTACGTATGACGCCTTAAGTGTATTATTTTCAGTGTATATTTAATTATTTATTATTATTATTATTTTGTAGCTATAGTTATGATGAATTTAATTAATTTATGTAATTTGAAGATTGATTATTATTATTTATTTATTAATTTATTGATCGGTATTAATTAGTGTATTCATGTAAACTATCATTTTTACTGTTTTTTCTGTTAGACCACATATTTTATGTAAGAATTGGTTGATAGTATTTTATTAGTTGAGCTATGTATTATTATTATTTATTTTTAGTTGATCTATTGTTATTCCCATTATAATTATTATTATTATTAAAACTGAAATTATTAAAGATTATTGATTATTTTATTTATTATTTATTATTATTATTAATTGTGAGTAAAATGGGTAAGAACGTCAGTTGTTAATGTTGGACTTGATAGTTATGTAATTATGTATATATTATTATTATCATATATTATTATTATTACTTACTTATTATTATGTATTTATTATTATTATTTAGTCTATATAATCAAATCATTGATATTCTGCCGAACCTTGCGTTGGAATTATTAATTTCTTTTAATTTGAATCTTTTGGGATTAATTGAATGGGGTAGATCGAATTCTTGTATCGAGAGAGATGGGACAGGAAATTATGTGAGTAAAAATAGTGCTTATTTGTGGGTATCCTACGCTAATTCCCTGATGAGAACGGTTGGTCCTTTCTGTGTTTATATACTCTCGTTTATTGTTGTTGATTTCGTTCTTGTATATTTTATATAAATATATCTATATTCTACGTAGTAATATAATATATTTATATGTATTGATATGTTTATTATTATATTTGTTAATTATATATATATATAAATGGCAATTATTATATTAATAGTATATATATATTATTAACTGTATATTTGAGGATAAAATTAGAAACGTATTCCATTTTATATTATTACTTGTATAGTGTTTGTCACCACTTACGTGAAGCTTGCGGTGATATTTAGTATTGTTATATTATAATTATTTAATGTATTGGATCAAGTACCTACTATGCTTGCCGATGAGAGGATTGGAAGTCTTTCTTATCCTGGTTTCCACTTCTGAATGCTTGTTGATTATCGAATGTTCCTTGTCGAACTCTTTGTCGCGATTCATTTATGACACTGTAATGTATGTCATTTTAGAAAATAGTTAATATAGTTGAATTAACCCGGAATAACAAAGATGACGCAGAGAGAGAGAGAGAGAGAGGAGTGAGAGAGAGGGTAGAAGAGAGAAGGTAGAATTTGTTGGGAGATGGAGAGATGAAGAGAAGAAGTATGAGAAAAGAGAGAGAGAGAAGAGAGATGTAGAGAGTAGAGAGAGAGGAGAGAGATGATGAGGGGAGAGAGAGAGAAAGAGATGAGAGAAAGATAAGAGAGAGGATGAGAAGAGAAAGAGAGAGAAGAGAGAGAGATGAGGTGAGTAGAGAGATGTTTGAGGAGAAAGCAAGAGGTGTGGCTAAGAAATAATCTGAGAGATATTTGCTTGACTAACTCTCGTTTGCAATTAATCATGAGTTGTCTTGGTACTGGCGACGCATTTTCCTTAATTTAGTAATTTCTCAATTCATTAATTAAATTTCTTCGTTTTGACTTAGGTACCGTAAAGTTTTAGCTTTCAATATATGTTAATCTTTAAAATTATGTTAAAAGTCTTTTTAATAAGATTTTCTCTATATAAAAAGCATCTGTAATTGTAAACGCAGTATATATAGTCTTTTGGAGGCAATTAAGAATAGTATAGAGGAATATGTTAAATGAAGGGTAATACAAAATCAATTGGGTGAGATATTACTTATTATAATATTTCTCACTATTTGTGTATTTTGATTTGGTATGTATATTTAGATAGCTTTTTGTTCTACAAGATGATATGTGGTAGGAATGAGTTATTAGGATGATTGGAAGGTGCCTAATTTAAATAATATTATTATGGTGGCTTATATTAATGTTAAGACTGTGTTTCCCATAGTTGTTGAATTGAGTTATTTGTTTGTAATATAGATTACTTTGTTTGTGATATTATAGATATATACATATATATATAGCTAAGTTATGAGTTTTTATAAGGTACTTTATATGAGTTTATATGATTTATCTTGCTTTTTTTTTTTTTATTTCAACAAGGGCGTGTATCGGTGTGAAGGTAATATAAATTTTCGGAGGGGGTTTCAATTTGTTTTTTGAAATTATATATACTGTTATTATATATATACTATATGTAATATATAGTATATATATATATATAATATAATATTATATACTATAATATATATATATATTATTAGCTATGTCTTCATATTTATATTTTTTTGTATATGGGACTTATACTTTTTGTTTTATTACTTACTTATTAGTTTGAGGGTAATGTGTGGGATATTTTTGACTTACTGTGAGCTCATATTGCGGAAAGTTGAAGTATTGCTATAGTATGATTGCGTGTTTATGTTTGTTTGAGAATAGCTAAACTCTTTATAGTATAAAATTTTTCTCTCCTGGGACTGGTTTGCAAAAAAGTGTAATTACTGCAATATTTGTTTTTCTTTGTGTGTTGAGGGAAATCGATTGGCTGGCATTTCCGTGAGTATGCCATTTGTTGTTGGTTGAGTTTTCCGTGTACTTTATTGTTTTTCTCACTCCGACATTTCTGCGTGATTATTTTCGTTCAGTGTTGAACCATGTACTTGTTGTGAGGCGGAGGCAATTCAAAGCCTGAAAGGGTTTAGGGTAAAAAAGGCAATTTGATGCTTTGCATGTTGCAACAATTGTGTGTAGTTGTTCTTGTTCCCACGGGTTTTTCATGACTTTTTGGAGGACTGTTATCTAGGGGCGTTTAATTGTCTTTTGTTTGTTTGCAATCAGCATCGGAGTGATGTGAGGGTTTATTCTTTTCGTGAGTTGAGTTGCGAGATTTGGTTTGAATTGTAACAGTTGTTAACTATGATTTCACGGTTGTTAGGCTGGGGATTTTTACAGCTTCAGTGGTCGTTTTTGTGCAAGAATTAGAGAGAGCTGAAATTTTGTGTAGATAGAGCTTAGTAGAGCAGGGAGAGTTTGTTGAGTCTAAATTAATTGGCGGTTTAGTTTGGACCTTGGATCATTTTTACAGCAGTAGTATTTCGGAAGAAAAGGTGGGTGATATTGTTTGTATTCTAATATGGTTTGTGAATTGTAGGCATCCAGTCTCCCTTTTATAGTAGTATTGTGTATGTATTTCTCATGAGGTAACAGAGTAGTTTTTCGGATTTGTTGACCATTTATTGCATTGGATAGTTGTCAAGGTTATGATAGGATGTCTTGGCAGGTCATTGGCTGCGGTTTGAGCGTTGTTTACAAGTGTCATCCCATTTTGGAATGGTTTTTCTTGCTGTCAAAAAATATTTGCTAGAACAATATGTAAATTTTTGCAGTGGGTTGTGTCTCACAGTAGTTTTGTCCTGGGATTGGTTCAACTAAGGAAGAAGAATCGTTGTCTTTTATCAAAAGATGTGGCTTTCTTGGTCTATGTATCGCTAGATGTAGGGAGTGTATCATTGATAGAAGATCGTTCAAACAAATACAGGCGTAATTTGCAGCAATATCGTTGATTGTGACGGTTTACCTCTTATTTCTGTTGGTTTGAGCATGTCTATGTTTTAATCTGGTACCGAGACCATAGAGGATGGTGCCTTATGGTCGTTTGAGTGCGTTGTGAAACCGGGGCGCTCTTTCCTCAAGTTCCCATTTTATGAGAATCTTGGCGATATGTAGAGTATGTATTATCCTTGGAAAGAATAGTGGTTATGCACAAATATTACATGGAGAATTGTGTTGCGTTGAGAGGCTACAGAATGTAGAAGATTCCTTATCTTATGATGTGTGCTATTTTTGTTTATAATAGTACATGTATCAATACAAGACTGTTTTTTTTTGTGGGTTGGTAATCAAGTTTTTAATGCCGTTGTAATGTTATGTATGGTTGGTGGATTTTGTGATTGATAGTAAGTTGTTATAAGGGTTAGTAGAGTGTTGGTATTTCAGGGGTATTGGGGTGCCTGGAAAGATAAAGTACCATATAACTTTCAGCTCTTTTGAGAATTCTGGGATGATAGCCACTTTTTCGAGGATAAGTTATGACGGGTTTAATGCGCGAAAATAGGTCTTCTCGTAAATCATAGGCTATGTCGTTATTTCTTTTCTCCACTTCACAAAGTTGTAGTCACTCTATTTATATTATAAAGTCCTAGGGTTTTTGCAGGTGGATACACTGCCCAATGCCTCTATGTAGGGTCTTCAAAAAAGCTCGGCTTCTGTGTGCAGGTGGACACGTAAGACCTAGGCCTCTTCTGTAGGCCGGAGCAGAGATTGCTAGTTCTTTTTCTCCGTAACAGGTCTAAGTAGACTTTCTAGACAAGTGAATATTATACCATACAGCTTAATCTTCGTTCTTCTTCTTTCTGACTAGCTTGTTCCTCTGCTTCACCAAACGAATGTCTATGTTCGCATGATATGTAATGTAAGCTGAACTTCATTGAATGTGTCTCCTCATTCTATATAACGAGGTAAAAGATCGAAAACTTGAAATGGTGATTTTGAGATTAGATAAGACAAATTTTTAAAATGTGACGATTACATGCTTCTACTTTTTTACTAATATTATAATCTCAGCAGATATAGCTCACCACATTGCAGTTAAACTTTAATCTTTTCAATTGGTAACAAACTTCTTTGAGTTTCGATATATAAGAGATTTATCGTGCACACATCATCCTAGACAGAGTGGTTATTTGAAAGATGAACTAGTTATTAGAGTGGTTTCCCAAGGACAAAAAGTGTTACACATACCAACTGACATTCAATTATCGAAGAGAACAAAGGTTAAGGGGAAAGAATTTAGGCATTTTAAATGCGCTTGGTATGCTTGACCGTAAGTGAAGATCCGCCAAGCCTCTACATATCAAAGTTACAGAATCACAACGTAATTCATATGGTATTCTCTATTTCGTAAGATTGGAATAATGTAGAGTACACATAATATGTTAATATATTATAAATCATCATAAGTGTATCGACCATTTAAGCTATCAAAGAGTTCCCTTGTAATCTTAAACAATAAATATTAGAATTCAGGTGATTTATAAATCCATACCTTGCGGTTTCTTACATATAAAATTAGCAAAATGTTCTGAGAATCATTCCATATATGTATACGATGCGTAATGCTAGCAATCATAAGTCTGGCATTTTTCAAGTCTCGCGGATTAGAAAAACATAATAAAACAGAAATATAGATAATCACTGTTAATTTTAAACTTTCATCATATATTTGTTCGTTTTGGCGACGATGAAACAGTTTTCCAACAC